>VZTO01019329.1:12625-48268 GCA_013400615.1 Syrrhaptes paradoxus | reverse complement strand
CCCCACTGGGGACCCCAGGTCTTTCCGGGCAGATGTCCCCTGTCCTCCAAAGGGACCTGCCACCACCCAGAGCCAAGTGCCTGCCACAGCCCTGGGCAGGGATGGACCCTCTTCTCCCTCTCGGGACCAGCCAGGTCCGAGTCCCAGCCCAACCGGATTCGAGCCCCATCCCAGCCAGGTCTGAGCCCCAGCCCAGTCACAGCCTGGTCCCAGCCAGACCAGAGCCCCTTCCCCATCAACTCCCACACAGCTGGACCCAAGCCCCATCCTGACCCAGTCGAGCCCCATTCCCACTGCTCCAAACCCCTTCCCGGCCGGACCGGCCCCATCCCGACCAGTCCGAGCCCCTTTCCCGGCTGGACCAGCCCCTTCCCGGCCGGACCGGCCCCTCTCCCGACCGATCCAAGCCCCATCCCATGAGAATCACCCGCGTCCCGACGGCTCCCGAGCCCCATCCCGGCTTCTGCGGGTCCCACCCTGGCCGAACCGACCCCATCTCGCCGGTACCGACCCCATCCCGCCGGTACCGGGGGGGGGTCTCCGGTCCAGCGCCCTCCACCCATCCCCAGCGCAGCAGGGTCCCGGGGAGAGGGGGTCCGGGGCCACCACCCCCCCGCAGAGCCGCAGCCCCCGGGCGGGGAGGGGACACTCACCATGGAGCCCCGCGGGAGGCGGGGGGGCCGCCGGTGCGGACCCTGCGGTGGCTCCCGGGGAGCCCGGGCCGGTCCCTGCGCCGCGTCCCGCTCCGCCGGGGCTGGGGCGGTTTGAACTTGGCTCCACGGTGGGAGGGGACGGGACACGGGCGGCCACACCGCCGCCAGCCCAGCCCCGGCCCCCCCGGGGGAGCGCTGCCCCAGCCCCCGGCATCGCCCCCGGCCCCCAGGGGAGCGCAGGGGCTGGGCAGGGAAGGTGGCAGCGAAGGGAGGACGCAGGGGCTTGGGGAGTCGTGTCTGCGGCTGCTGGGGACAAGTCCCGGCTGCTGGGGACAGGTTTTGCGTGCAGGGACAAGTCCTGGGCACAGGGGACCGGTCCTGGCTGCAGGAGATGGGTCCCGACTTCAGGAGACAGGTCGTGGCCGCAGGGATGGGTTCCAGCTCCAGGGGACAAGTCCTGGCTGCAGGGGACAGGTCCTGCTCTTGGTGAGCAGTCGTGGCTGGAGGGTGAGGGGCGGAGAGGCTCCTTTCACCCCAAAAGGTCCAGCAGGGCATGGTTTCACCCCCCTGAAGACCCAAACTGTGTTCCTACCCCAGAGCAGGGCACAAGGAAGTCGAGCAGGGCGGGGGCTGCATTTCGTGCTGCAAAGGTGTGCCGGAGCCCAGATGCTGAGTTTTGATTTCTGTGAGTGTTTATGTTGATCGTTATCATTCGGGAATCACAGTCAGCAGCTGCCGCTAACCCTGGTCAGCGCTTAAAATACAACAGAGGTGACTGTCCGGGGAGAGGTTCCCAAAACACCCCCAGGGAGTGTGGTTCCCTGCTTTCAGGGGAAAAGTTTTGAGCGGCACATCAACTGAAACTGCCCTCCCTCCGTTTCAACTGCTTTTGTTCAAAATGAACCGATAGGAACAAGGCTTTGCTGAAGAGCGGAACAAGTGAGTTTTAGTAAGAGATAAAGAAACGGTTGAATAATCCAGCTCTGCTCAGCTTGGCTAGGATCTTCCTCCATGCAAAGTGGGAACCGCGGCACACACAGCATTCCGCTGCTGACAGGACCCATATACCTCATTTATTGAGCTCTATATATAGTTAAAATTTGTAGGTGCCATAATCCGTTTAAAAAACACAAAGACATCTACAAACATTAAAAGGCTCTAAGACTGATGATCCCTTCTATCTAAAAAAATTTTAAAACCCAAACTCAAAAAACAAGGAATGTAACCTGCTCGGGCCAGGGGAAAGAAAAGCTGCAGCTGCAAAGAGCAGGCGGCAGAAGCAGCTTCATGCTGCGAGGACGCGGTGCAGCGTCCAGCACAGGTCCCCTGGCCAGGCTTCCAGCACATCTCAGTGCACAGCACTGGGAAACCATCGCTGCACAAGGAGCAACTCCCCAGCAAGTCCTTCCCAGGAGTTTTCTTAATCCCAGGGCTCCTGGGGAGCCTTTCCCAACANCTTGATGTCACCACTGCTGAGAGGCACCTTCCCAGAGCAGCAGGAGCCTGGTAAGTTCAAAGGTTTCTGCTGTCAGACCCACTCTTCCCACTCAGAGTCAAAGCACAAGACCACATTCAAAGAGAACGTAAGGAAACACAAAACCAAGCTCTATATTATACATATTGTCCAAAATAAGTGAGAAGGGGTTTTCTCCTCCAACTAAACACATTATATAACACGCAGAGACCTGGGCACTTCTGCTCTATCCTAACAGGTACAACTTTACAGCTTTTCTTTCAATGATCACAAAAAGTCAGGTTTTGGGGGTCAAAATAATACAGATCACAAATGTAGAAAACTGCAGACAGCTCGAAAAGGGTCCCAAGCTTTTCCTCTCGTGAATTTGCTTTTTTCCATCAGCACTTGAAGACAGTCATCCCAGCTGAAAGCAGTCGGCACCGTACGAGTGCACAGTCTCTCAACGGCTCTAAATGAAGGTTGTTCCTTCAAAAGGGCCTTTGGGGATTGCTGGATTTTCCCTTGTTACTTTAAAATATCACTGTGCTTAATGAAACCAGACACCTAAAAGAAGGTTATACTATATACATCTAAAAAAATGGAGGAAAAGGTCTCTAAAAATAAGCTCTTGAATTTCACAAAATGCTCCATCCGCTCAGGTTTGAGGAACACCTCCGAGCTCTGCTGCAGCTCGCCAGCAGAGACCAAGCTCAACCAGGCTGGTGACAAAAAAAATGAAAACCGAGGGGCCAGCCCAGCCCTTCCTTCCCCCAGCACAACTCCACCATCTCCTTCGAGCACGTTCAGTGTATTCAAACAGCAACAAATCGGATCTGCTGACAGCAAACCCGCATCAGACGGGCCAAACACTAAAACCGCACTGAGGGGGACAGGACAGGACGGGAATGCATGCTAGGGGAGAAACCAGAGGAACTGCTAATGTCAGAATCCATCCAAGCACTAATTAAAGCTTGTATTTACAGGGGAGGCCAGGCATCAAAATGAAAATGCCAACAGAGCCTCACAAGACCGCTTGTGTCTCCTGCGTGACACCAGCAGCAACGTTCAGATGTGCTGCGGAAGCTGATGACCGCGTTGTGTGAGCCGAGAGAGCTATCGCTGGGAAGAGAAGGAAGCAGCTTTTTTTTTTTGTAAGAAAGATCTTTCATATCGCCACTGATCTCCTGTCCTCCAAAATCTGTGCCACCAGAAGGGCAAACGCACCAAAAGCAGGTAAGCAGACAAGTCCTACAGAGGTGAGGAAGGCAGCCGAAGCCAGCAGACTCTAGAAGGTATTTTTAAGTTTGGCTGCCACAAGCACAAGAATCTCTCCAATCTTTTTCTGCCAATTCTCTATATCCTTGGAGACATCGCACCAGAGCTCTCCATGGCGAGGTTCGGCGTTCTCACAGCGCTTCCTCACCTCTTCTTGTTGTTCCTATGAGGAAGAGAAACAACAGTTTGCAAGTCTTAGTGCCATGGTTTGTTCCACCACAGAGCCAAAAATTTAACAATCCCCTCCCCAATTCAAACACTCTTCCAAAGCTTACAATGGGTTTTTTGTCTTTTTTTTTTTTTTTTTTTTTTTTTTTTTTTTTAAAAGGCAGTATAGAAGCCTGAGTCAAAATTCAGAGGCAGCAACCCTCCTGCTTTGCCGAACAAACTGGCCAAAGTAAGTTTTGGCTACACCAGAGGAATTGCAGCAGAAACTTCTTTCACATTGCCACCTGCATGAGATCTGTCAAGTGAGAGATCTCTCTGAAGTCAGAAGATAAACACTCCCATCATTTCAGTAATATCAGGCAGTAAAAACTGCCACAAGAGATTAGAACAGACTGTTCCTCCGGCTGGGTTCACGTGCAACCTGCACTTGACACTTCTGAAGAAACGGGACTAGTTCCACAAACCCAGCATCGCAATTACAGGAAAATCTACGAGGAAGCTCGCCGTTTTCAGAAGGAAGATGGATTTCATAGATTTTTGCATGAACTAGTGTGACTGGGAACAGCAAAGCAGCCTGAAAGACAGCTCAGCTGATGACAGAGCCTTTCAGAAACCACCACACAGGCCTGTTCATGCTCATTCGTGACCAGGCGTGACAGCCATAGCCTCAGCTGTGAGCTCAGCCCAGCGCTGCAGCAATCCCCGGGACGGGGGAACCACCACCAGCCAGGGATCCCTGCTGCCTTCCCCAGCTCCCTGTTCCCAGGCACACACTCACCTCTGTGCCGTGCTGGAGCTCAAATTTGTAGAAGAAAGCCCAGGCATCCCCCAGGTCAGAGTCTATCTTCACTGTTCGGTGGAACCATTCTCGGGCCTTGGTGATCTTACGCTCGCTCCAGAACAGCCTGTTGAGAAAACCAAAAGCGAGTAACAAACAGCCTCTCTGCAGAGGAACGCGGCAATCCGCAAGCACTCCAGCTTAAAGGCTCTACAGAGATTTCAATTTTTTGCTCTCCCAAGAAGGGAACAGCATATTTTGTAGGCATCTGCTGACCGTCCTTCCCCTGGGAAGGGAAGAGCCACCAGAGGACCAAGAAGAACATCCCACGGCTTTCTCTTCACTCCCTGGGTACAGTCAGCCGCAGCCGAAGGAAGACCCAGACACTCCCAAGGAGGGAAATATCACCCTGGAGCTCAACCTCTGCTAACTCAATCCCTTCACTTTGCTATTCCGGATTTGCTGTAGAGAAAGGATCATAAGCTAAGCCTACATCTATTTCCCCTCCTCTGATTTCTTAACATTTCAAGTTGATTTTAGCATTTAACAAATAACTTTTAAAAGCTGCCAAGTGCATGCCGGTTCCCGGAGCCACGGCTGTGTGTGGTCACTCCTTCACACCCGTGAAGCACGCTCTAGTGCAGACGAATTATTTTGTCAGCTCCACTTTACGAGCACGTAAGCTTCCCCACTCCGATCCCAGGCTGGCACCTGGCCCAACTGCTGCCATTTCACAGAGGTACTCGTGAATTCTGAATTTTCTCCCCAGTAATTAACCAGCTGAGTCAATAGTCTCTCGGTTTCACTCCTTTGCATTAAAGAGTTCATTGGAGCTAGTAAGGTCTTTATCAAATCAGACAGCCATCCCTCATAAAGAGCTTAGCCAGCCATAAAATTATACAGCTTATGTGATTGTTTTTAAGCCCTATAATACTCTTGATTGTTCCATGTTAAATAAACTGTGATTTAAAAGAGTACGACCAACGATAGCAGAGGCTCAACACCTGCAAGTCGTGGCCATTTTCAGCACCATCTTTCACAAAAGTTTTTCACAGACGTGTGACACTGCGGTATTACTGCACCGACGTGCAAGTCGTGATGGGAGGTGGAAGCTGTCTGCGTTGCGATTTGCTGCCAAACTGCCTGATGTGGCACCAGAAGGGGCCTGGGAGCAGTTTCCATAAAGCAAAAGTTAACATTTTTCTCACTTGCTGATGAAGCTGAACGAGTCAGCTGTCATTATCTGGCAGAACCCAGCATTGCAGTCGCTGGAGCGTATCCTACGATTTTCTTTGGCTTATAAAGAGAGTTATGAAAGAATTGGGCAACTGTTTGGGCAACATGCTTCCCGCATTAACCTCTTCTGATGTTCACAAAGGAAGGAAAGTTAAGTTTGTTCCAATCACAACTGTTGTAGAGCCGCTCGCACATCAGGTCAGAAAGGCTACGGCGTGAGTCAGTTCTAACAGCGGTTTTTCATCACTGGAAGCCTCACAACTGGATCCAGACAACTCCTAGTAGATTACCTTCCCAGTTGAGAGAAGCAAACTATAGTATGACTGGTAGTCTGCCTTCCAGGAAGGGTCACAACTGAAGAAAACTGACAGAGCAGAAATTCAGGTGGGGAGAAGCCTACAACAGCACAGAATCTGTCTCAGGATTAAAAAAAAATATCCAACAATCCAGGATAGGGAGAAAAGACGAAGAATATACAGGTAGCCACATAAAAACTGAAAAATAACCAGCAAAAACTACCCCTAGCTTCACAAACGCTTAAAACATATCCTATAAAGCTTAATTAAGGCTGGTTCATCTGAAAGCACACTGAAATCCCTTTCAAGGGACACAAAGACAGCAATTTTCAGAGTGCCAATACCCTGCACTGGAAAAGGACTCTGTGTGAATGTAGTGCCGCAGTCCCACGCCCACCAGAACAGCCCGAGGGCAGGTTGACATCCCTCGCTTTGAATCAAGGGAGAGATTTGCTCAGTTACTAGGAGACAGCTTGAGAGCTGTGACTTGCTTTGGGGCTCATTAGAGCCGCTGCAGCCAGAATCGCGTGGTCGTGCTCGAGTGCAAAGTTTCATCACGGACGCAGCCACGCACGGAAACCGGTATTTTTACTACATCGAGCGCAGGAACTCACTTGGCCACAGCCAACAGGACATGTGGGTCATGTTCGCACTTCTTGAGAGCATCCACACTCTTGGTCTTTCGTTGCGGTCGCGCTTCAAGGAAAATTGCCTCTGACCACAGGATTCCTTCAACAAGCCAAGCAGGAAGATTGGTTAGTGTTGTTTCCTCCCGCCCTGTCACCAGGCCAGTGCTCTCTAACACAAGCAGCACTCCTGCCCCCACCCCGATGGCTATCTGCGCCCCAGCCTCATCCCACATCACTCTTTCTGCATGGATACTTCATTCCGTACTCTGAATTTTAACGAATTTTTAGTTACACTGTACCTTCAGTTCTGAACGTCTCTGTACCGTAACCCTGCTGCACCTCCAGCGCTCCCTGCGCTATCCCAGAGCTTGGGCCTTTCCAAGGAGACCTTGCAAGCAGTGGAAAAGCATTTCCAAAGCGAAAGATGGCCATGTGTCTGAATGGGAAACCGCGCTGGCAGAAGCAGCGCCAGAAAGTGCAAAGCACACGGTTTGGAAGCAGTTTCCAGGGTGCCAGAGAGCACGACNTGGCCATGTGTCTGAATGGGAAACTGCGCTGGCAGATGCAGCGCCAGAAAGTGCAAAGCCTTCTTGATGCTGGCTGTCCACATGTACGATGAAGGACAGAGGAGGTCCAGGAAAGCCGGGTTTAATCCCTAGTTCCTTTCACTGCCAAAAGCAGGAAAGGAAATATGCTCAGAGGAGCATGAAATCTTCAGTTTCTCATGTCAGCCAACCGTACCTGCTGATCACTTCAAAGCAAAGCCTGAAAGCTGGTGTCTGCCAGGACTCTATCAAAGCGCTCTCGCTTCCCATCAACGGCACCGCAGGAATACACACAAGCTTTGATGTGACACAGTGACACACGGGAGCAGAACTCCTCTCTTCTTGCCCTTTATATATAGGGTCAAACTACATTTTTCAGGCCTCTATTCTCAGGCCCGCTGAGGACACAAACACCTTCATATTTCAATTGGACTCTTTGTGCAGCCTGCCTACATCAGCCATAAGCAACTGGGAACCAATCCAGCCATCGCTGGACGCACTCTCTGGTTTACATGACCGCAGGTGTCCAATGAGCTAATTCCTGTAAGGCTTTCATTCTGGTTTGTAGAGTTTTAAGATAGAGGTGGAATTTATTTTATTTCAACAAAAACTGAGATCCTGCTGCCCATTTCCATAGCAACAGGCAGATTGTGTAAAAAAGCCCGTGGTGGCAAACACTCGTTGAGCATTAGGTCATTCACAAAACAAAGAGGAACTTGGGTGGTATTGCTTTGTTGACCCACCCGCATGATGAGCGGCTTGCAATGAGTTTATCGTGTCATAAAAATCACTTAATCCACGATTATTTCACTGGGACTTTAGCAGCCGCCAATTAAACACCTTTCAAAACTCTGCCCGAAGGCAAGCTAAACCAGCCTGCCCTGCAGTAGGCTACTACATTTTGTAGTTAACGTGACATCTTCTCTCCAAAGATGTCAACATGTTTAAATAATTAAGTCTTCCCACAATTCTGCCAAAAAATGGGGAAGCATTATGCACTTTCTCCTCCCATCCCAAGAGGCAAATGTTTCCACTGCTGGTTAGAACCAATTGACTTACATTATATGACCTATCTGCCTCTTCTCCAATGACTTAAAATAATCAAAAACCAGGACTAAACATCTATGGTACATGATCCTCTAATCACAACTGCAACTGAGATTTGCTGCCAGCACCAGTTGTTTAGCAGGCAGTCAGCAGTGCAACCAGTGCGGGCCAACCAACAGTGGGAAGTCTCCTGTGGCCAGCTGTACCTCAACGAGACAGGGGAAACCCATTCCTCTTCCACGGAACTTCCTAACTACAAACACTCAAGAGTCTTTCTTCAATTTTAAACTTTGGGAGACTTCTACCAGCTTCAGAGGAAGATACCAAGATGCTTTCCTAGGAAATCTGGGAACAAACTGTGGATCACAGACCCAGAAATACGTGGGATACTGCAGCAAAATGGAACAAGCACCAACCCATGACCTCTCTGGTGCGAGACTGCACAAAGCAACTGGGATTATTCACAAAGACCCTCAACGTTTCATTTGCAGAAGGATGACTGACTTCTCTACAAAATGTATTCTTTTGAGACCTGGCCAGAAAGGACATCTTGGAAAAAGACGTGCCTTTATCAACTGGGCAAAACAACGGTGTTTAAGACAGAAATGAGATCCAGCTCACCTGAATTGGGGCATTCTTGCAACGCCTTGGCCATCAGAGTATTTGCAATATTCTTCAGCCCAGCTCTGTACTCCAATCGCACAGACTCTAACCTGGTAAGGGTGAGATTCAGTGATGTTATTTATGACAACATATTCACTATGCGGAAACAAACAGAGTCACACGAAGGTCACTGGAAATTACAAACATCTGCCCATATTCTGAGTATGTGTAGGTGACTGACATCTTCCTATTCCTCTCTGGCTAAAAATAAACGTGACCTTTATTCTGTAATGGCCTGGATCAAAAACAGTCTGAAAAAGGGACTCAAATAGAAAGAAAAGATCCCCGGGGTTTCATGCTCTGTGCACTACAACTATCAGTAAAGAAATAACTAGTCCCCAGCTCCTTAGAGTAGATACATACTAGCCAGGATCACCAAAACATTTCTGGTATTCAGGAAAAGTTGTTAGTTCAGAAGAAACTCTACGATAGGTATAAGATCCAGGCTCAAATGGCTGAGAAGATGGAAAACAGCTGGCTTGAAGAATGCATTGGCTTCGTAGCCCAAATTCAGTTAATCTCCACACAACTCACCAGAGATCTGGATTCTTTGGATTCTTTAGGCGAGACTTTTCCAAGATGGCTCTTGCTCTAGTCAACTGCCCAACTTTCTCCTCCAGCCTGGACAGCAAAAGCCACAAGGGTATGGATTGGGGGCACTTTTTCAACTGTTTAAAAAAAAAAAAAAAAAAAAAAAAAGTACGGTAATACTAGATTTGAAAAAAAAATCTTGTAATGCTTATAGGAAAGAACTTCTCTCCCTACATCCTCCTGGAGAGTTGGAGAGTTTAGAAGAGAAACAAAGGTGATCATGTCACTCAAATTTCCCCTAGTTAGCCTTACAGCACGGAACAGTACAGAAATCGAGTTTCTCTATATCCAAAGCAGCCAGGCACACCAACTACGACTGAGCTACCCCAGCGGCAAGAGAAAGAACACACCCCCATTAATAATACATCTCCAATTTGTGCTCCATCTGGAGATGGGGAGTCCTTTATACATAACCAATCCACAGCGACAGTGTGCCTCTGAAGCCTGGGAAGTCATTAGGAAACGGGCACTGGCAGAAACCTGCTTCCCTATTACTTTCATGGCTGATGAGTTCCAGAAGTATCCGCGCACAAGGACACCAATTACCATTTAAAAGAGACAGAAGTGCTCTGTAGGCCGCCTCCTTTTACAGAGTGAATCTAAGAGCTCCTTAGGAGGCTTTTCTTTTAAGAGTTCTGCTTTTAGTCTTTACAGGTCTTAGAGAATTACTGTGCAATGACTTTTTTCCTGCCAGTGAGGAGTCAAGCATACAGTAACCTCTCTTAAGCAAGAAAGTGAGTTTTGCACGTGGATACTGGGTAAGAGAAATGCTTGCTGCTTATTTCAAGCTCACAAATTTTTTTTGTTTTGTTACTGTATTAACTAATCAGAGAGAGAACAGAAATCATCTCTTCGGTTAGTCTGGGGCACAGCCCTCTCCATTTTCACTCAGACACCTCTCCACACCAGAAGCACAAACCAAACTTGCAATAACATCCATCTTACCCCTTGATTATACGCCTCTCGTGCTTTCTCTACCAGCTCCTTTTGTTCCTCAATTTGTCCCTTCATCATCCATAGTTTGGGGAAGTCCTCATAGTGCTTCAGGGCTTCCTCACAAAGCTCCTGGGCTGCAGCAATGTTCCCGAGCACCCATTCTAACTTCACAGACTTCATGAAGACCTGAGGAGGAACCAGAGCTGTTTATCACCAGCAACCACCAAGAAACCATTAATCTGTCATTGTGGTGGGTTCCCACTTTCATCATTCACTAGAATGTTATTATTAGCTAGTTTGAAGTAAAATTTTAAAAAAATACATACCAGGGTTAAATACTAGTGGGAAGGGATAACAATAAGGTAAATGCAAATATTAAAGGAGTTGGAACAGCATGATCAACCTGTCTCTCACCTACCAGCACAGAGTTGACACTTGGATGGTATTTGTACAAAGAACACAGCTTCAAGAGCACAACCAATTAACAAATTGGAGCCTGCTTCATCAGCACAATCTGATCTCCTTAGATCCAAGCCACCAAGACCACCTATTCACCTAATTACAAACTGGTACATATGCTCTTCTGTCCCCAAATGCCTTTCTTTTGGCTACACACGAAGTTACAGCTGCAAGAAAAACATTACAGACCAAAGGCTGTTTCATTACTCTTTGATCCCTGTCCTCCCATTCCCAAACTCCCCCCCAAATGACTTTGGAAGAGAGGCATCAAATCCGGGACCAGAGCCTCAGTCCCTGCTGCCAGCTGGGGAGAAGCTCCCTGGCGGACAAAAGAGGAAGAGGACAGTGTGAAGGATCTGGGATGAAACACAAATGCGGAGGGAGGGTGGGGGGAACCAAACTCATTTTTCTTTTACTTCAACAATTTAAAATGGTTCTGTATGAACAGCTGAAAACCAACAAAGTTTATCATACCAGAAGTAACTCTAAACACAGAGTGTAACTCTAAACAGCAAGCTCAACCAGAGCTGTCTTTAGCACAGCAAGCGTGAGTCTTCTGTAAAAGCATTTTCTCTCTTTTTCCAAGACAGGCTTTTATGCAACACGAACATTATACAAACAGCTGTAAACTGGGAATTTCCTGACTTTTGCCATTTCTGTAAAAAAAAATGAAACCCTTCACTTGATCCTAGCCTTTTTTTCCCATCATGCCGTGATGCTGTGTCGCAATTTGCTGGAGAAGCGCTGCGGCAAAGCGGCCGCATGCCTGCAAAAGGCGATGGCAGGGAGCCATCTGGTCAATCACGAAGGCTGCAGAACTGAAGGAACTCCTCCTTCCGCCCCAACTCCCCCATGGCCAAGAGAGGTCTCAGCCTGTCCACCCTTCACACATCCTCACCCTTGCAGTGGGGGCACTGCTGCGAGCTTTTGCCAGCAGCCTCCTTGCTCTCTCATATTCATTGTTTTCCGACTCGAGCTTCACGGCAGCCAGCCAGATCTCCTCGCTGTTGGGGTTGGCCTGCAAGAACATAAAATGACAGCCAAATGCATACAGTGAATCAACAGCAGATTTAATCCTTCGTTTGATCCAGATTAAAATTGAAATCAGAGCTTTGTCAATCCACAGTAGGATTTTTTTTTCAGTTCAAGCTCCGCCCAATCTTCTTTGACCTTTGAAGTTTATAGAAATTCTCCAAAACAGATGCGCCACACAAAGATGTGTGCCAGCTTAGAAGCTGGCTGCTTCTCAATTGTTGAAAAGCATTAATGCTTGATCTTCTGAACTTCCAGTTTAAACACTGAAAAGATCATAGGGTCTGCCACAATGAGACCCTCATTTTATTATCCCTCAGCAAAAAACTGAAGCTTGAATTCCCAACTGAGGTCTGTGAAAGCTCCTCCAATAAAAGTCATTTCAGTGGCAACCACGTCAAGAAGTCTACAGGATGGTAACAAAAAGCATCAAGAACAAGTTTAGGAAGTAAATATCTTTTACCTTCCATCTCAGAACCTGCCATTTGTTTTTCCTATCACTTAGATTTTAGCCTCATTCCCAGCTTTAGATCTGTACCGCCCTGCCCATCTTCCTTGTAGCACCCAGCAGACAATTCCCTTCATTTTGCTGTGGATCAGTGGGTTTGGCCAAGCCACAACTAACACAGCAACCTCGTTAGTTAGGGCAGACCACTACCCTTTCTACTGAGGAGACAGGTGACCCAAGACAAGGGGATTCTGATCCATGACTGGGGCTGGTGGGAGCCATGGTAGTAAAATCAATGGTTTGCGAGCTCAGAACCTGGTGTGGGACTACTAAAAGAGCAGCAACATACTCTTGCTTCCAGCTTGCCACTATTTTACAGGAGAACATTTTGCCACATAAAACAATCAAAGAACAGCGGAAGCCCCCACCATTTCAAAAGGCACAGGAATCGGGTGTTGACAGAAAAAGCCTACTCTGTATTCTTCACCTGTTGGACTCAACACCACCACCCAAGTGTAATATACCCACCTGGAAAGCCAGGGCCAAAATGCTCCTGGCTGCTGGCACATCTCCCGCCAGCCACTTGGATTTGGCTCCCATGAGCCAGAGCACTTCTGCTTTGGGACAGTGAGCAACAGCTCTCTGCAAAAGAGCCTCCAAGGATTCTCTGAGACAAGAAAGAGCAAGTTACAATCACTCGAAATCCTGCCAAAGGCGAGCTCTCACACACCGTTTCCACTATCACTCGATGCTATAAATATTGTTGCAAAGTCCAACGTTGTAAACCTTGAGAAGTTGTTTCATAAGAAGGAAAGGGTGGGGTCTTTTTTCACAAGGGTTCTGAAATAAGTACTCCACAATCGGCTCATTGTTCAGACACCTTTGTTTGATAGCCTCTGCACACAAACAGCTCGTTTGTCTTGGAAAGAGCAGTTCGTCTTAACAAACCTTAGTAGAAACTGAGACAGGAAGTTTTTCAGAATTATTAGATGAAGCTGGCTTGATCTTATTGAAAATTTTTTTTCTCATCTGGAAAATATACTTTTCAGGTAGAACCAGGGGCTTAAAAGCCAGACACCATTGGGAAACAGGGGAGAACAACATCAAAAGTAAAGACATACTTGTTACAAAAAAACCCCAAAAGGTTTGAAATGAGGCAGATCTCAGCATCTGCAGTCACTTCCACGCACCAGCCTTGTTGGCTTTAATAAGGATTCCAGGTGCGTAAGCGGTCTATTGCATAGACAGTTTGCATTATTGTAAACTTTGGGCAGAAAGTTTCAAATGTGTAAAGCTTTATGAATAGACTTCAAAATAGGAGGCCTGAACTGTGACAGTGTAACACCAATCTCAGTGCAGAATGTGATACACACTCACAGTATGTTTAATAAGAAAATGCCAGAGATGCTCGGACAACTCCAGTGATGAAGCAGTTTATCTATGAAAATTAAATGAAGTGCATGCTGTATTTCAAGGTGATTTCTATTCCCTTTTTTTTTCTAGAAATTACTTCTCAAAGATAACTGTCCCTACCTTGCCTGTTCACTTTTTACCAATTAATCCCCCCAGCGAAAAAATTTTTATGACTTGATAAAAACCAAAGATGTTCTGACCACAACAATAACAAAGCAGGTCAGACCTGCAAACAATGCCAGCGAGTTTCCACCAGCTGAACTAACTGCCCGTGCAACACACGTTCAGGGATCATCCTGGAGCTTTTCTTCCTTCCCCAGTCCATCACCCTCCACCCAAGGATCAGGCAGCACACGTACCTTGTTCCGTGGTTCTTTTCAAAGTACGCTGCTCGCAGCCACACACTCTTCTTGCTCGGAAAGACTTGCAAGGCATAGGCATAGATTGCTCGGGCACACTCCAGAGCATTATGAGCAACACACTACGGAAAAAGAGATCAGAACGAAGTCAGTTCAGGGTTGCATTGGAATCAAGTGCAAGAACGAATCACACATGCATAATTCAACACAGAACTGAGTAACACATGAATCGGGGTGTTATACATAACAGAGCAGTTACTATCAACTTTTTACAAGGAAGCAGGCAAGAAATTTTCAAGCGTCCCTCTGTCAGAGCACAAGTCTCACTGCACTTTCAGGGGGACTGACACACACAGGTCAGCTTGAAGTATTCGTAAGACGCTGTAAAGGCTCTCATGTTTGAACTTAATTTCATTTTTTCCAGGCAAAACTGTAAGCACCACGACATATGCCCCCATACTGCCGTGAGCCTAATTCAAGGCCAGTGAAGGGGACATTTCTCATGCTGAAATATGATTTAGTTTTTAGTGCATATTCAAACTACTCCCCTAAAGCAAAGAAAGCCTGGTAAAACTTTTACTCACTCCCCTGTCCATTCTTACATTAACTCTTAAGGTGCAACGTTTATGCCTCGAAACTCAACTCCCCATTCCTTTGGCCAGACCCTCAATCTCTGTTGATGTTACACACACACACAAAATCCACACCAAAACCAGCAAACAATCACAACAGCAACTTTTTGCTTAATAAAAAGTCAAATCTGCAAAAAGCTCTACAATACAATCACTGTTCAAATGCAGGCAGGTGGTGTGGGAATCACATCCACATCCACCGATAAAAAAATGTAATTCCCAGGGTCAAGCTCAATTTCCTTCAATTAAAATAATAATAATTTAAAAAACCCAAACACCATCAATCACAGCTGGACGTACACTATCTGCATCTTCCATCCAGGTATGTTTCCGATCTTCTTCCTCGATCCCAATCCCGATCACAGCTCGCATGATCGCCTGGCACGTGGCCACGCTTCCAGCTTTATCGCATTCCTCAGCGTCCTAGAAACAAGAGCAAAGCCCTGCTCATTTCGAGAGCTCAGCACAAGAAGTTAGATTCTGCAACAGCAATTCCTCACGCACAAACACAGAGACATTGCGGGTGACCATCACATTAAAAATATCTTAGAGCTCCATCATATCCTGACAGTAACTAGTGAGCCTGCACCCACAAGGACAGTGCTACAGCTGTACACAGAATCAATCAGAAGTCGGTTAAGAAACAGAGCACATCAGCTGCATCCACTGAAAAGGAGAAAGTGTGACAACGTGGGACCTTTCCAGGCCAAAACACCTCCTCTTACAGCTCCACTGCCCTGGGCTGGGCTAAGTAGGGACCCAGCTAATAAAAAAATGCAAGAATTTGAGAATTGTAACATTAACCTACTGACCTTATTTCAGCTGTGAGTTGATTCTTAAGTCTCAATAAAGGCTAAGCAGTAACTGAATTTAAATGAATACACCCTCAAGCAGTGTGAAGTTAAAGGTGCAAAGGCTCTCTCACCAGAGCACATATGGAAAAGTGGAGTTTTCTGACACACAAAGCTTTCAGAAAGCCAAGCATGTCTTGCTTAAACTTGTTAAAAAGACCTCTGATCAGATAACAGAAATGGAACAGTTCTGGTACTGAAAAGGAACTCGAGAAGACAATGATACAGAGGCTGCAGCGCTGGTTTTTTTAAACAGAAGTTGAAATTAACCTTTAATTGTTTTACTGCTGCAAGGAAAGTTATAATTCTTTTAGATGTTAACAAGGATACTCGTTTAATATTAAATACTTTGCTCATTATCAATACTCTTAAGCTGTGTGTCAAGGACATTTCACTGCCTTGACCCCCTCTAGTAGTAAACTGGTTTAAAGATTATGCACAGTACACATTGAGGAGGAAAGAGGTTCTTTTGACCTGAACATCAAACCATTTACATGGCAACAGTCTTTGAAATGTCCCACTAACTCAGGAGACTCAAGCACCACAGCTTTCAAGTGTGATCAAAACTCTTCAAACCCCTACAACTTTTTGCTACTTTTCTAGCCCAGAACATCAAAAAACACGATGAGCTGGGATTAACCTCAGCAAAGGCTGCTTTTTGTAAATGTCACTGTGCAAGACAGTTCCACACGTCAGCTGGGACTGTTTTGCACAGCCTCAGGACTACACGCCAATAAAGAACTAACAGAATATTTCCTGCCAGCTGCATATGCAATATTTGTATTGACTTCTTACAACACTGTCTGACAACGACTTCTTTGGCAAGCAGACACCTTTTAAGCCAAAAGGGACATATGCAAAAAAATACATAAATCTGGACTGGAGGCTTAAAGCCTCTGTCTACTTAAGGCAACACACGTGCTTCAACTTGAAGCTGGTTATCTTCCAAGACAGAAGTAAACCAGACATTCCTCAGCTCAACACACGCAATGTTACCCCAGTGTGTCACCTAACTATGGCCTTGGCTCTCCTCAGCTTTTTAGTGTCACCTCTTGTCCTTTTTGGGGATCTCCACTGATAAGTTTTCTGCAAAATTACTCTATCCTACAACGCCTTGCATCAATGGCCTTCAAAACAGAACCTGAAAAGTTCATCTGGGTTTCTAACCACGACCAAGCAAATACCTGTATCCACTGCTCTCTGTTGATCTCCACCCCGTTAGCCCTAAGCGATGTGATGGCTCTGTCGATGATTTTCTCCACCATCTGGGTGTTTCCATTGGCTTCCTCCAGTTTGGCAGCAGTAATCCAGATGTGACGATCCGTCGGAATATTCTCACGGGCTTTGTTAAGGACTTTACGAGCATTCTCATATGTCTCCAGCCTTGCCAGCGCAAGCCACAGCTGCAGAGCAACAGAAGATGTATTTTAGACGAGAACAAGGAGATGACAACGCCGCCGTACGGCAGTGTCGGCCCAAAGAGATAAGCAGCTTTATGCTGTTTGCTACTAGTTGGCAATTGTCCTCGAGCAGTACAAGCAGGCTGCAGAATACCAATGGAGAGTCTACTACTGTCCTTGAAACTCAATCCTAATCACCTCAAGATCTCTTCTCTGTTTGCTGGGCTGCTGCATTCGAATTTTCTGTCCACATCCCCTTTTAAACAGCTGAATATAACGCTCTGGTTCAGCGTCTCAGAAATGAGCAACAGCGTTTCAGATTCCCCAGGCTGTGTGTATGCTCGTTTTCACAGCTCTCAAGGCACTAAACACGAACACAGCTAATTGGCTACAGCAGGCACAGCAGTACGCTGCCATAACTAACGTAACAATTACACAGGAAAATGAGGCAGATAATGACCACCAGACAATTAACTCTGGAGAAAAAAAGCACAGTCCACTACTCACCATATCCTTCTCATTGTGGCATAAAGTGCATGGTAGAGAACTCACACTGTGCTCACTCTGCCTTTTATTTTCAAACCTCTGCTGCCAACAACCTAAAGCGGTATGCGGGGCATTGCTTTTTTTTTTTTTTTTTTAAACTTACTTCAACACTAGTCGGACAGCACTCCACAGCCCGACTCAGCATGATCCTGGCATCCTCAGGTTCTTCTAACTCCACGGCTGCCTTCCACAAACGCACCGAATTTGGAACATGCTCAAGTGCTGGAGAGACAAAACAATTATGTCCATCATGACGGAGTAGTTTACCAAAGAGAACGATATTTTTCAAAGATGATACATTAAGGGCTCTGTCCTATTACAGATGAATTTTCCTTAAAGAGAGAAGGGAGGGAACCGTACTTATATTAGCTCTTGCTTCAATAATGAGAACTTAAAATCAGAAAATAACTGGAAACAGGTTTTGAGGAACCAAGGGCTTTTCCCTGTACAAGCTGGAATTGGTCTTCAGCAAAACACCCAGCTGAACAGAGCCTCCAGTGATCAGGGAGCCTAAACCGTGCTGGGCTCCCTTTATAAAAAAGGCGCATCTTCAATACCAGCTAATAACACAACCTTGTTCCTCAGATGTTGAAATCATCCCTTAACAATTTAGTTTCCTGCAGGCATCTCCTGACAGCTTAACGGATCCCAGTTCAGCTTCTTGAAAAGTTATCAGCCCAGTATACAGAAACAAAACAGGAGGATGCAAAAAAAGCTTAAAGGTATCGCTCATGCTAGCACCCTCAGCCACTGCAGCCAAAACATTTCCTTCAGCAATCCAGCACCAGCTCCATCTAAACTAAGAGTGAGGCTTCCTTAATCTGGTCCAAGAGGGAGCTGCTGCTGGTGGAAACAGCATTCCCCACACTGTCCCAAAGGGAATTTTTAGCCATTTATCACTGCACCTTACACCACAGATCTGCAGTACCAGCTGCACTGCAATATTAGTTTCACTGCTTCCACGGTGATTGCACACAAACGTGCTGCAGGAACAGAGGACTGAGCACATTCTTCTTCACTAAAGCAAGCGTGACTGCAGGACCACAGAAACGGGCAGGAAGAGGCATCTAGAGCCACTCTGAATCCAGCCGGGCTGCTAGGCAAGGCTGTTCCTTTAAGCATTCCTGCAAAGGCAGAGGCACACTGCTGCGCCCGAGCTTCAGAGCGCATCCCAGCTCTACAGAGCGTTTACAAGCAGCAATGCACTGAGGGGTTGGGCATTATCTGCTTCTCCTCGAGTCTGCAGCAGCAGGAGGTTTTTCTGAAGCATTTTCAGTGAGTAATATTAGCCTGCAAGAGCTGAAAGCATCGCTCAGCAGGTCAGAACATGTTTTCATAGATAGAGCATTCGATTTTTACACCTCAAGGTGCATTTTAAGCACTCGGCTTGCTGGCTCTCCAGTCACAGAGAGGCTTTAAATTAAACTCCAGAGGTTCTGCTGGGTGGTAGGAACTCACACAGCCCACAGACGAGAGAAACACTTTATAAAAGATCACACTTCAGCGATGTTACCTGGCAGTCAGCCTGTTTTATTTTGGGAGAAATACTGGCTTAAACTGCCACTTATCTTATAAGTGTGCATATACAGCTCCAAGCGTCATATTACTGACGTTCCCTAGGCAGCAGAGTAGCACCATGAAGCTGTTAAGAGGCAGAAATTGGAAAAAAAACCTCGATAAATCGTGCTCCATCCCACTAAGAGCTTTGTATCAGAGATTAAGTAGGTGGTTCCAAAAACTGAAGCAAGATGTTTTTCTCTTTGCAAACAGTGCTTAAAGCAAAACTCAGTACGTAATGCGTAAGTCATCGCTTTTGCACAAGATGCTCTCCTGCCCAAGCTAGACTCAAAAATCTATTTCTGCTCATGTAAGTGTGTTTTCCTGGTCAGCACCTATTATTGTTCTTCCAGAAGGACACACAGAGTCACAGGAGAGATGCTTCACAGCACCCTGCACAGCCGATGGAAATAAAACAAGCTACTGAATAGTTAATATCTGAACTCTTACAACTTCCATCCCCTCAACCTTTCAGTGCCTTTCATCCATATGCAGCAAGAGGTCATTTCACCAGAGATGTGCAATTTTACACGCAACAGTAAGAGGGAGGAGGCAATCGACTTCCTTTGAAGCCAAGCCATTCAGTACTGCAGACTGCTTTGCAGAGCTTTGGTAAGTGTATTAAACCCAGACCCTCTCCCTGTCTAGATTAAAGTCAGGAGACACAACTGATACAATCCAACAGTCATAAAGTATCTACTCCCTACTGATACAGGCACAGTAACTTCAAGTAATCAAAGAATTAATGCTGTGAACCTGTGATGAAGACCTCTCGGTCTTTGATGAAGTTGGAACTGGTTTTGTTAAGCGAAATGTCATTTGCAATTGCTCAGTAACAGCAGCTTTCTGCTGAGGGACATTTTACAGACACTTCGACAGCTCTGCTCTTTGACACAACAGCAGCAAGCTCCACCATTAAGGGTGGAGAAAAAAAAAAGTACTTAAAGAATTAAAAAAAAGTACTTAAACTTATGGACACATCTTGAACAACTTACAGTGCAATACAAACAAACAGAGGGAGACTCAGGCTTTGCTCCCTGACCGTGCTGAAGCTCTCACCTTTCCTCAGGACGCGTTTCTTCGCACGGATATCCGTCTCCAGCTCTGCGGCTCTTATATAGATTCGGACAGACTGTGGAAGGTGGCGGACAGCTTGGGCCACAACAGCCTTGGCTGTATCCCCAGGCTGAAGCCGAGCAGCTTCTAACCAAACATCTTCGCTCTGTCAGAAAAAAGAAACAAACTTCCTTTCTATCAAAACAAAAATTTAAAATTAGAGCTTCTAGCTAAATACATTTTTTTAATACTGCAGATAGTGAAGCTTTATCAGGTATAGCCTGATAGAAGCCTAACAGAGAGATGATGCTGCTTGTAATCACAACCCTCTCCTACTGTCCTAAGCAATTCTGACCTTGGGGCACATCTCCGTTCCTTTCATGATGAGGTTTCGAGCCACTTGCAGTTTGCCAGTGACCTCCTCCAGTCGGGCTGACGCTATCCAGGCTGGCGGATGATGAGGATTGGTCTCTCGTACAGATTTCAGGAGCAAACGGGCTTTCTTGATATCACTAAAGGAGGAAGAAAGACAGACAGGAAAATTTTCAGCGTGACAGCAAACAATTCTCCTACACCAGTCAGTGCTTTACAGCCAGTTCTTCACAGCCACGCTCACCCGCACAGTAACTGTGACCACAAATGTTTCCATACTGCTGACACAAATTATATACTACCAAAACAAGCTTACAAATATCCACTAACACAGTGAGATCCCAGCGCAAACCAGTTAAGTACACAAGTAAGACTTTCAGGAATTACAGCTGGGCACTTGCAGCTGGAAGCTGATAAGCAGAAGCATCGATTTCTGTCAAGTATTAGCATCAACACTGGCACATATCACTTTGATTTAAATGTCAATTCTTTATGACAGGTACCAAACTTCAGGTTAAAGAGGTTTTCAGAGGTCAATCAATCAAGCCTAAATTAGCAGTACCCAGGTGTCATTAACCAGGTTATTTCCTGGCTAGCAGCCACACGCTGCCACTCTGGCATGTTAGTCCAAGGATAGAATAGAAACCATACCCACAATTCACACATCCAGGTCAGACACCAAATACATCTCTTGAAAGACTACACCAGATCTCACGTTAGAAGAATTTATCCTCAAGAAACTCACTTAGCATCTTTTACAAATTAAATGTTAATTGAAAGCCACCCGCTCAGACAGATTTCCATTTATTTGCAGGATCACAGCCATTACTAAGAGGATAAATCAGTTAATCCTTCTTAAACTTACTTGATATCTCCTCCATGTGTGGGAATCATCGAATTCAAATCTGTCAAATATCCTTTCGGGTCCACTACAGTCTGGCCGCTCACAGAGTCTGACACCTGGGAAAGTCAAGTCAGCGCTACTGAAATGACCACTCACAGCCCCGCAGCCTGCCTGCACGCATTAAAGACTGGAAAAGCCACTGCAGCTGTACAAGAAACCTGGAATTCATCTGGTACCAAAACCAGGGAAGGAGGAAAACACAAAGCCTTGCTTATTAGCTTTTTTCCACTTCAAAAATATAGAGTTTTAACATGAAAAAATTATTACCACTGAAAATCCAGAAAACAAGCAGCTTGGCTTTCAGAAGGTCCGGCAGCCCGGCCAGCTAAAGCCCATCTTTTTAGTTAATTACAGATTTCGACTGGAAAAAATCAATGGAAAAGAAGACAACGACAATTTTTCAGCACTTTGCCCTGCATCCCTACACAAGGCAGACGACATGCTTCCCTCGGTAAAAGCACCAGTGCTGGTTGCCAGAAAGCCACCTCTGGTGTAACAGGGCAGTCTGCTCCCCCATCATGACCAAGACTTCCAGGGACAAACTGGTATTTCTCAGGAAACTCTATTAGCACAGAGAGCATGAGATTTGGGGAGGAGTAAAAAATTATTTCACAGCTGAGCTGTTTCTTCTAAAACCCAAGAGAATGGAAGACTTTTCTAAAGCCAGGTCTGAAATAGCAGCACAACACCAACCCCGGGTACACCTGTGACAGATCCTGCCTTCCAACACCCTTACCTGGCTTAGCCTCATATCCATCAAGGTGTTCCTGGCTTGGCCAATCTTCCTCATATCCAATTCGCCTGTCCCAGGTGTCATTAAGCCTGGTGTCATTCCTCCTGGATACGGAGTATTCAAGCCCCCTGGATACGGAGTATTCAATCCACCAAATTGCTAAAAACAAGAAAGTTCAGTCAAGTCAGTGAAATAAGTAACAAGAAAGTGAAAAATTTGAGCACAAGCACAATTCCTTTGCCAGACTCACAAACTACACCAAGATTTTTGGTCAAGTATCCCTTTTCCAAATGCCGCTAACGAATGCACAGCTTAACCTTGTCTCTAATTATAAAGTACGGATTCCATCTTCATCAGGTTTGCTTTCGTACTCACCGTTTGGCGTGGGTCCACAGAAGTGTGATTCTCCCCTGACTGTAAATGCTTTGCAAAGAAGCTGTCGGGTACAGGGGTCAGCTTCTCGTAACGAGGATTCCTCTGACGCTTGTTCCTAGCGTCACCAACTTCTGGAATGCTCAGCCACTCTTCCTCCGTGACCTCTGCTAGCTTCCGCTGTTCAAACGGGAGTTGTCATCATTACTTGTTGTAGATTTTTTTTCTTTAACTGCTCTTATTCCTTAATAGAATTTATTTTTCTTGATAGAATTCAGATCAATTAAAGACTTAAATATCAGATTTTTTTCTAATCCAGTGTACAAAATAATTAGATGCATTTAATTAGTTTGGTTTCAGCCCAGATTGAGATTTCAAATCAATTTTGTTATTAACTCAGTGCTAAAAATATTCAGAGTAATCTCAGTGCCTGCAGCATTGTTTTATTACTACTCATTAAACAATAGCTTAAACAATACATTTAAAAGAAGATTTAGTCAGATCCTGCTTAACTACTATTTCTATGCCAACAAGGTATCAGTGCCTCAAAGACAGAAGTGCGGCACCTTCTCAAGGACTGACGCAAAGTCACAATAAAGCACAAAACAAAGCCTACTATCAAAATCTGCATCAATTTCACTACCTTGTGTATCCACAAGAAAAGCCCTCAACAGGCAGAATCACGGTGTTCTCCCACACCCCTACAAAGGGGCTTACAAACACCCACCTCCCTCAGCTGAGCGCAGCATTGCTGCTAGCAGAGACAAAACTGCTTTACCACCCACTGCAGATCCAACCCTGCTCAGCCTGAAATCAGCACCTCCAACTACACCGCCCAGAACTGTGCAACTGCGGCCGACTGAAAATTAAACTGCAGCGCTTGAGAGAGCTTCAAACCAACAAGAGCTTCCTCAGCACCAGCTGCCAGCTTCGTATTCCTTCGCTTATTTTCCCAACAGAAAGTAATTCTAACCTGGAGAACAACAAAGGACTCGTTTGCTAACACATAAAATCTGAACAAAGAGATGCAGAACATACACCCAACGCTCACGTGTCATCAAGATAAAAGTCACATTGCAGGCAACATTTTTTCCTTACTTTCAAGTCTGAGAACTGCTGCTGAATTTTGGGTCGTTCCATACGGTATTTTTCTATTTCTTCTTTTTCTCGTTGTTCCCTTAGGAAAAGGAGTTCTGAGGTTATGCTCAATGTAACACTCAGCAAGTCTTCAAACAAAGTGGTGATATTACAGAAAAACCTATTTGATCAGAGCTAAGGCATAAAAAAGCACATTTTTTTCCAAGCTTAGATGATCAATATTATGAGAGAGATTCACAAGACACCTGCACTACATGGCTTTTCTAACAATTCCCAGTGGGCTGTGCAGTACATGATGAGTCAAAACCAGTCACCCAGCACCTCTCCAAATCATCTTAATGAACTACAGTGAATCTTAATTAACTACAGTGAAGCAATTCAACCACAACTCTCAGAGCAAACTGTGCAAAATACCCATCCTTAAAACTTGGAGCCACAGGGTCAAAGGTACGGCATTAAAACGAACAATAAATGTGCATGCTTCTGAAATCACAGCCAGCAGGCAAGGACAAAACCTGAACTGGAAAATGGAAGAGGTAGAGGAAAACCCTAAAATACAAACTAACTGGAAAACACCCCACGCCAGTACTATAATTTCTCCTACCTTCTCTCTTTTCTGCGTTCATCCATCCTCTTATCCAAAGCTGCATAAATAGCATCTGCTTCCTCATCATCTTTTTCATAGGGACCGCTTGAGAACAGGCTCCCGGCATACCCATTGAACTAAGAATTTACAGAGAGAGACAGGAAAAAAAAAAAGAGAAGCAGCATCCTCAGTTTACAGCTCCTGTTATGTTCCTGCTACAGCCAACAGTCCCCCAGAACAGGGAAAATGCCTGGGCAGGCTATTTCTAACAACATTGCATCAGACTAACACACCCCTAAATAAAAGGGGCTTTTTTCTGCCACCCCTAGTGTTTACTCTCCCACTCCACTCCAAAACCAAAACCGCTTCAGAAGTGCTTCTCTTTCAAAATCGCTTCTGTTAAGCAACAAATGAGATCCCAGTACAGAAAGGTCATTTTCTTCCATTAACCACTTGGGGTTTTTTAAACCACTGAAAGCAAACAAAAAATAACACAACATTTAGCTAACCCAGTGGGATTTAAACACAAGAGGCTACACAGGCCACATAAAGACAAATACATGTCGGAGCACAAGAGCTTACATTTCACTTGTGCAGGAAAACACAAAATGCATTCCCCAAAGTACTTAAACTAATATTTTATTTATGGATCCCTTCCCAAGACTCTCAGGGCTCTGTATAGATAACTAAACCACAAAAAGGGGACCACTGTCGCAACAAAAATCTGCAAGCACTATGCCAGTATGTATAATGAGGTCTCAATTAAAAAAAAAAAAAAAAGAAAAAAGAAAAAAAGGAAGTTCTGCCAGCAAACTACAGGAAATTCTGGCCTTGAAACCTCAGCTAATAACAGGGTTTCACAGCAGGAGAGCAGGGAGCTAAAGACCTCTTCCACCCCTTGGGAAAAAGCATCTCCAGGATGATGAAAATCTCATCACCTCATCATAATTGGTGTCGTTCAAATCTTCATCATCATCATCAGCTGTCTGATTCTTTTTCATTTGATCCCCGACAGTCCTCTTTCCCGGCGGAGCATGACGATCATCCACGGGGTCGTTGGCATCACGTGCAGGGCCAATATCCGAGCGGGTGGTGAAACCTGTGGCTCTGGGTTGATAAACCGGTAGCAGCTACTTAGCACACTGCAACCCCACTGTTTGTTACTGTCAAAATTATTACTTAGAGCAGACAATAAAAATATCATTCTTTTACGAGAACGGCATCAACCAGTCCCCATCCCTATCCTTCACAAAGCCTGGGGGAAAAAAATGGCCTTTTGTAGGGAGAATTTTATCTACAAGAACCCTGGCATCACACGGCTCACAGTTCTACCATCCACCTTGCACTGAGCGATGCTCTCTCTTCTAAACTGTGTGTTTCTCGGCAGGACACGTTTAAAAAGCTGATCTTACAGGTTGTAGGGCACTACAGGGTGGGGGTCTGGGCACAGGAACAGGGTGATTTAGGCTCAGAGAAAACCACCCACCGTACCGGCCAGTATTTCCCAGGGCACAGGCGATCAAATCACCCCAGCATAAGGGCACCAACAGATCAGTGGATGACAAACGTGACTGTCACCCAGTAAAGGGCAGCTCCGGGGGTCCAGCCGCCACGAAACCTGCCTCACACCGCCCCCAGCTCAAACACACCAGATCTGGGGATTTTTAACCGGGCTCCACATACACACACAGCTACAAAACCCGGAGGGACACAATCTCCTCCCAGCCAGTGGCGTCTAAAGCACCCAGGAGCCGAGCCCCGGGACCAGGCCCGTATCTAAACCCCAACCCCCCCGCCTGCACCGGAACGCGAGCCCCCGCTTAGGAATAACGCCCCGAAAGCCGAGCAGGCCGCTGGGGACCTCCGGCCTGCCCCTAGGGGACGGGGATCGACAGGGGACGGGCACCAAGCAGGGCATGAAACGGGTCCCGGGGCCGTCCTGGTGCCCGGTGAGGCGGGCGGTGGGGGGTAGGCCTCAGCCGGGCCCCTGGGAGCGCGGGCGGAGCCTCACCCTCGGCCCAGCCCCGGCACGTAGCCCAGGGGCGCGGGCATGCCCAGGAACGGCTTCTTCTTCTTGTTCATGGTGCCGAGGAAGGCGGCGGCGAGGCGGGACCGGGAGCGAGGCCGCTGGACCCGACCGGGAGCGGCGGTGGCGGCGGCGGAAGCGGCGGCGGAAGCAGAGATACCACAGAGCGCGACTACCCAGGCGGGCAGCGCGGCACTACCGCTCCTGCGGGAGAGCAGAGCGCCCCCTGGCGGCGCGGAGGTGTGTGTGAGCCGGACGCGCATGCGCACAGCTGCCAGTCCCCGCCCGCGCCCAGATGTGTGCGCACAGCTGGCTACACGCGCGTGGACACGGTTCTCCCACGGCTGCGCTGCTGCACGAGAGCCCCTATGGCGATGGTGAAGACACTGTGGATGATGGGAAAGAGGATGATGAGGATTGGGATGGTGGGGATGGTGGCGATGATGAAGACGATGTGGATGATGGAGATGAGGATGATGAGGATTGGGGTGATGGGGATGGTGGCGATGATGCAGACAATGTGGATGATGGGGATGAGGATGATGGGGATGATGAGGATGAAGGGGATGATCAGGAGGATGCTGAAGCTGCACTATCGCGGCATTTAAAATCTATGTCAATTATTATTAGGAAAGAAGTAGCTGCTGACTCGTTAGAACATCCCTGCGAGGTGAGCATCTCTGCTGGGCAGTGAAGCCGACACCCGTTGTTTAGCATCACTCAACTTGGGGGAAAAAAGAGCCAAAAAGGGTCAGAAAGCTCCCAGCAGGGTCTAGAGCTGGATGAGGCCCCTGGTGCTGGTCGCCTTTACCTTCACTTCCAGGGCTGCAACATACAAAACTTCATTTCCCGCTGCTCCCTTTCTCTTCCCATGCACTAACAATCTCCAAGACGAATTATCTCTGTGAGCACAAGCAGGATTTAATGCTCATCCCTGCACCAGCCTGGAGGCATCCTATGGGGACAGGGGCACAGGTCCAACCCCTCGGGGTGCAGGGATCCGGCCCCTCTGCCGGCGCCATCCATCCTCCCAGGGGACCTGAGGATGTCCCAGGGGCTCCTGCCTCGGTTTCCCCAGCCGGCAGCACCGCGCAGGTTGTTCTCACCCACCCACACCGGGGGGGTCAGGATGAACCAGCTCTTGTTCACAAAGTCCCTGGGTGACCCCAAGATCCGTAACGGAGAGCCAAAGGTTCCTTGTCCCTCGGGAGAGGGTCAGGCTCACGGATCCCAAGGGCAAGGGGAGCGAGAGGGGTGAGAAGGACCCAGGGCTGCTTTGGGGACTGTCCCCATCCCCCAGCCCCCCCCCCCCCCCAGCACTCAGCCCTGACTCCCACTGCCAGCCCCCGGCCAGCTTTCCACCCTCCAACCCGAGGAGCAGAAACCAGCTGCACTGAACACAACCAGCCCCACAGTGCATGCTGAGGGCAGCCCAGCCCCCAGCCACTTCCCATCAATCTATTTTTAGGTTTTGCTGGGAAAAAAAAATATAAATAAAATCACTTTTGCCAAACAGTTGGGGTGATGGAGCGGGGAGGGAGGCTGCAGCATCCTGCCTCTCCTGGCTGGGCAAATCCCATGGGACCATCCCCAGCGCCAGGGAGGGGTGTGGGACCCCCCAAGCCCCCAACCCCGCAGGGGCTGCACTGAGCAGCTGCTCTGCAAACGCTTCCCATTGTAGGAGATCCCAGCATCACCAGCTTTGCAAAGTCCTGCCATGCAACCGTGCAGCTGGGGACCATTTCCCTGCCAGGGCAGGATTTGACCCCAGGAGAAGGACCCATCATCTCCCACCAGCTCTTGCAGCTTTTATGGTGGGGCTGATAAAAGATATTGCTGTCCCTGCACATCTGACCTCCTCTATACATCTCCAGCACATCCCATGCCACCCAGCGCTGGGTGAAATCTTCCCCCAGTAAAGAAATTTCCATTTTGAGGGTATTTCCTGCAAAACAGAGCTCCATGAGGGATGGTGGCAGGGTGACCCCAGCATGGGGCTGGTGTCGGGGCTGTAAATCTGCTCTTTAGACGACGCCAGCACAAACCCAGCCTTTCCGTGTGCGGGAAGGTTTCCCCTCTCCCACGCCTGGCTGGCGTTCACAGCACACGCATGCTCTGACCGAGGAGAAAACTCAGAATAATTTACAGGTTGAGTAAAAAATCAATTGTAAATGATTTTTAACCATCCCTGTGCATGGACCCGGGGTTTGTTATGTACCGGTGAGTGCAGGGGAGAGCCAGCAGCCAGGCACTTGCCTGAGCATCCCAGTGACCCTGGGCACTGGAGGCACTGGGAGCTCTGGTTTGATCCTCCCCCGGTGCTGGAGTATGGCAGTGGAGTGGTTCAGGATCCGGCCCTCGAGCATCCTCGCCAGCCGAGCTCTCGCCCTTGGGCCACCCCAGTGGGTTTCTCCTGGGGTTCCCCTGGCACCGGGCTGCTGCAGGGACGTGGCCAAAAGCCCCGGGGGGTTACTAGTCAGTGATATTCTGATTAATGCATCCAGAGGACAGTGGGGTGGGAATATGGAGAGGGGGGAGAAAGCCCTGAGCTGCTCCTTGGGTCACAGCATAGTGGCCGCGGGCATGGACCCAGAGGTGGCCGGTCCCCGCGGTGCCGCAGCGGGAAGGAGCGGGGTGACTGTGATGTGCTGCCGGCATCCCCCAGCCCCACAAAACCACCGCGAAATAGGGCAAGAGGCGGGCAGGAGATGCTTTCTCCCTGGTGCAACAAAATCTGGAGGGATGAAGGGGTAACGGCACCTCTTAAATGTGCAAATATGATGCAGCACCTGCATGGACCTGCTGCTGGGTCTGCACATCGGCGCAGCGCATCTTATCTCCCCTGGGGGTGTTTCTGTGGACGGGGAATAAAACCCTGGAGCAACAGAGCCACCAACAGCAGCTGCTGCCGGCTGCTCCTCCTGGATGTGCAGAGTCACCCCACTCCTGGTTTGGGGCTTGTGGAGCTTGGTTTGTGCACGTTGTGCCGGGAAAAGCGATGGAGAGCCAGGGATGCTGCGCACGTCTGCGTGTAATCGCTCACAAAGGCTTGAAAATGAAAAATAATCACAGAGATGCGAGTGTGAGGCTGAGCTCATTTACTGCGGGTCCCGCTGGGGACCAGGCAGCTCCGGATCCGGCCCGAAGCCAAGCGAGGAGATGTCCAGCCTGTGGCCGGGGCTATGGAGGGGCCGCTGCAGCCCCCCAGCACACAAAGCCGCCTCTGTGTCCCCGGGGAGAGCGGAGGCGGCGGCAGCTTCTCCCGGGACAACTGGAAAACAAACCCCAGGGCTCTCTCCAGGCTGGAAATTCATATTTTTAAATATCACATAGTGCAGCAAGAATGCGGCCGCGGGGCTGGATCCATGGTGGGGCCGATTCCTGAGCAGCATTTCCCAGTGACTGCCTGCAAACCTCCTGCCTGCAAACCTCCTGCCTGCAAAACCCCTGCCTGCAAACCTCCTGCCTGCAAACCTCCTGCCTGCAAAACCCCTGCCTGCAAAACCCCTGCCTGCAAACCTCCCGCCTGCAAACCTCCCGCCCCCAAAACCCCTGCCTGCAAACCTCCGGCCTGGAAACCCCCGGGGTGCAAGACCCCTCCCGGCAACCCCACCGCCCCCACCCAGCCCCACGCCATCCCCACCNCTGCAAAACCCCTGCCTGGAAACCTCCTGCCTGCAAACCTCCTGCCTGCAAACCTCCTGCCTGCAAAACCCCTGCCTGCAAAACCCAGAGCAGAAACCCAGCCCCACGCCATCGTCACCTCCCCATGTGCCCGTGCTCCATGCAGGGGGACAGGGCATCCCTGGGGGCACAGGAGTCACCAGGGCAGTGCCAGCCCCTCGGCTGAGCCCTGGCAGGTACAAGGGACCGAATTTGGCCCCTGCAGCCAGCTTGGTGCTCGCTGGGCAGAGGTGCCGCTGCTTTGCGCTCCGCAATGGGATGATTACTTGGATTTCAGCCGGGGAAGTGTGAGAAAAGACTAAACCAGGGGCTGGGGTTGAATCCCTGTGGGCTCAGCGACTGAATTAACACTTTTGGAGCCTGTTCGCACTTGATTATCGCCCCGTGCCGTGAAATCCTCTGAAGACAGGATGTCCTACTTAGCGAAATCAACTCCGCATTAGGTTAATATCCTTCCTGCGATGTTAATTAGTCCCGTGCTGCCGAGGGGCCCCGAGGACACGTCTGCAGCATCTGTTCCCCTCTGTGCCCCCAGCCCAGCACCATCACGCAGCGGGAGCCTCGCCGGGGCCGGCAACAGGCGGGTGCCGGGCTCCCACCGCAGCCGGGAGGGAGCGAGGTGCCCTTGAACATCTCCCCTGAAACCATTTTAGATCTCAGAGACAATTAGCGGAGGCTGCTAAAGGGTCTCCAACGCAGAGTTTGCACCCTCAGCAGTCCGGAGAGCGGAGCTGGCATCAGCCGGAGGTTTGCTGGGAATAATCCCGAGGCAGGAGAAAGCTCAAGGGCGCGGGGTGCTTGCCAGCAGCATGCTAATGATGCTGCCCACCCGGCATCCCTTCAAACCGTCTTTTCAGCCGGGGATGGGGAAGTCAAGAGCTCCTGGAGGTGAACCAAATGTCTCCCGGTGATTCGGGCAGCTGGGGGTCCCTGTGCCCAGGGCAGCGTGCCTGTGGTCCTGCCCACCAGCCCGTGGTCCTGGGCCATCTCCAATGGATCAGGCGTCAGCAAACCTGCCCGAGCCCCTGCTGCCGCTGGTCCCCATCACCCTGGGGCAGCAGGCTCGGCTTCGTGGGGATTTAATTCCTTCCTGCCACTCAAGGCATTGCGAGCTGCGGCCACAGCAGGGTGGGGAGTGGAGGTGAAGGTGATGAAGGTGATGAATATGAAGGTGAAGGTGAAGACAAAGGCCTGTTAAGCATCCCCCGAAACACCAGTTCTCCCAGTGGTTTCCCAGTTCTGTTATTTCCCATCACTTTTGCTCTGTGCTCCGCCTAAACCAGTGTCACGGTGCCTACTTCCATCCCCAACCCTGGGCTGCTCAAACAGGGGGGGTGACACCCCTTTGCAAGCACCTGATCCCCCCCTCAGCAATGAGGTGACAACGCCTGGGGACACCCCAGCTAGCCCATCCCGCTGCCCCTCAGGACTGGCTCTCTGCCTCCCAGGAGATGTGACGGAAAGCGGTGGCCGCCCGCGGAGCAGCAGGATGCTGGGGCAGGGTTCAGCCCGCCGTTCCCTAACTGTTGCATCCCGGATTTTGCAGCCCGACCGCGTGAGCAACCAGTTCCAGATCCCCCAGCAGCGTGCGGCAGCAATCAGAGCACGGCAAATCGATTCCAGCCAGAGCGTACCTTGCAACGTAAATAATAAATCGGATTCTGTAAGCGACTGAATGCAGGCAGTGAGCCCTGAAATCGGGCTGGAGACAACGAAGAACTCCGGGCTGCTCAGACGTAACGAGGTGGCGTACGGTCATTAACTGGCTTGTGCTGCTAGATGCTGGAAAAGTTTTCCTCAGATGATGGTTTTCATTTGTGCCTGTTCTGGGCGCTGAAATAACAGCAGCAGCGTGGGGTGGTGGCAGTGCCCAGCCTGGGGGGGTCCCTGGTGGGGACGGCAGGATCCGACCTGCTCAGGCTGTCCTTGCCTAACGGAGAGCAGATGGAGCTGGAGGAGATGGTTTTGGCCCCCAAAAATTGCGACACATGTAAAAACAAAAAAGAAACAAAACTAATGGCAGTTTCATCAAGTTTTGGTTGGGAAAGAAAAAGCCTGAGAATAGCATCTGATCGTCCTCCTCTGCCTCGCACCAGGGTTTGCCAGGGGTTCAGCCGGGCTCAGACGATGCTCCGGCCGCATCCCCGCATCCAGCTGCATCCCCGCGGTGCTCAGCAGCTCTGCACAGGGCCAGCTGAGCCACAGCAGGACCCACAAAACCTCCCCGGCTCGTAGAGTATCCACAAGCATAGAGAAGCTTCTTAAAAGCCGTATTTTAATTTTATTTTTTCTTACTGGAAAGAATTAAAATATCACTTTGACTTTTTTATTCTTGCTGTGAATTGATTCCGGAGCCGGGAAACGTGAATCTCACTGTGCCCTTGCAGACGGTGGCATCGCGTGTGTCCTCTCGTTGGATTAAGTTGCAAATTCACAATTTCATTTCGGGAAACAATATTAAAAAAAAAAAAAACAAAACCTGTGTCTGAGAGAAAGGAGGCGAGCTGGGCTACGCTCTCAAATAATTACAGGCTGCCTTGAAAATAACCGTGACGTGCCAAAATCCAATTAGAAATATATCTGTATAAACCTCTGAATGAAAGAGCTCCCATAGTCTGAAGCCCCTGCTGTGTCCTGGGAGCAGAAATCCGGGATGTCCTCTGCCAATAAATCCCCGTCCCCAGGAAGGTGCAGAACTCGCCCTGCAAGATGCCAGAGGGGGTCCTGCACGGCCGGGGGCGAAAGGGCTTCGGTGCCAGCAGCCCCCACCCTGCAGCAATGAGGTTTGCTGCTTTATTATCAGCGTGAAAATAAATTATTTTCAGGGAGAGATTTTCATAACGGCGAATATTCCCATGCCCAGCAGAGCTGAGCACCATCCATCAGCCCATGCCAGGCAGGAGGCTGCAGGCACGGAGCTGTTTTCGATTTTGTTTCCCCACAAGTCCCTTAAAAAAACTCATTTTGAATTCTTTGCGCAAAAAATTGGGAGGGGGGAAATTGGGAAAACCCCTCCATGGTGCTTGGCTTGTGAGTGCTGGTCCCCACCCAGGGGTCTGGGGGGGCTCCCTGACATCCGGATGCATCCGCAGCCCCCAACCCAGCGGTGGGATGCCACAGGGGGCTCGGTGACATCCCGACGGGGTTGGGACATCGTGGGGGGCTCTGCAAAGGTGACATTCCGACAGGGATGGGACATTGCGGGGGGCTCTGTGAAGGTGATATTCCGACAGGGATGTGACATCGCGAGGGGCTTTGTGAAGGTGACATCCCAATGGGGATGGGACATTGTGGGGCGCTTTGTGAAGGTGACATCCCGACAGGGATGGGATATTGTGGGGGGCTCTGCGAAGGTGACATCCCGACAGGGATGGGACGTCCCAAGGCCACCCACGGCCACCTGCACGGCCACGGATGGCTGGTGCGGTTCCTCCCCCTCGCTGGGCGCTTCTTTTCCTGCTGACGAGCGGTTTTCATTAACGAGCAGACGAGCAAAGCACCAGAGAAATTAGCCACTTTTCTCCTTCAACAAATCGCTTCCGTCTGAAGGCTTTTCATCCTCTGCCTCTCGTCCTCGCGGGGCTGCGGCGGGAGGGAAGCTGATGGTTAATTACTTCCTTTATTCTCTAAAAAAATCAAACGTGCTGAATCATCCCGTCCGTGCACCCTCGCCGGAGGCTGGCGGAGGGGAGGGACGGGCCCACGGTGACATTGGTGCTGTCCCTGCCCAAATCCATACATGCAGGGAGGGGAAACCTGTTGGTCTGGGGCTTGTTGGAGCCGGTGTCCCCAGCTTGTCCCCTTCCCACCTCACCAACACATGGGAAAGGGGCTCTGACCCATCCTTTGAGCTTCCCAAGCTATTTTATAGGTTTGGGTCCAGTGCGGGGGCTTTTTGTCCATTATTTGACTCCTGTTTAACGTGGGAAACCCTCAATTAGACATTAAAAGATCCAACAACAGATAAAAACCCGGACAGAGCTGCTGGGGCTGGTTAAGACATGCTCGTGCTCGGGAAGGATTGGGATAACCCAGGAATGATGCTGGATGCAGTGACAGCCAAGGATGGACGGAGCATGGAGCAGGCGCAGGGACCGCTCCACCTCCCCAGCCCTCCCCGGGCAGCCCCGAGGCTCGATGTTTTTCTGAAAATCCTTTGGAATTCCAGACGGAGGAGCAGCCTGGGCTTCCCTGGGCAGCCAGAGCCTGCTGCAGGGTCACCATGAGGATGCTGGGCTGGCACTGGAGCTGTTTGCAGATGATAACGGGGAAACAAATTCCCTCCTCCGGACACACGGAGCCTTTCCTGGAGCAGTGCAGTCACTACCAGAGAAATGAGGGAAAGCAAAGTCTGGGAACAGCGCAGCGCTGATTTTTAATAACAGCTTGGCGTAATCCGCACACATTTTTCAGGCGACATTAGCCTTTTCCTGCCAAGGCCCGGCTTTAACTATATTTCTCTTGGATGATTTCTGCCATGGCTTGAATGCTCTGCGTGTAGACGGAGATGGCGAGAGAACTGGGAATTTCAGAGTAATGGAAAATAGGTTCATTCTTCATGTGATGGAGTCGGACGCCTGCAACCAGCAATATTGCCCAGATTGCTCTCCTGCGGCAGCAGGATGAGGAATGCCAGCACCAGGGCTGGGGAGTAGTATTTTAGTAGTAGACTCTTTGCAGGTTACACACAGCCTGTGGCCCGGTGTCCCTGCTCCTTGCACAGCAGCACGGTTGGCTTGCCGCTGGCGAGGCTCCTGGTGTGGAACTGAGCTGGTGTCCTCGACACCGCGCCAGGATCAGGGACCTGAGCCTCACCCAGAGCTGCAAACGAGCGAGCATCCGAGATTTTGGGAAACTCATATTGATCTGGGAGCTGAATTTAATGTTTGCAAGCACTGCACACACGTACAGCTGCGTAGCCTGGATGCGAGTGGGTTTTATGCCGTAGCTATTCCAGCGCCCTGAGCAGCCACTTCACCTCCAGCTCGAGGCCATGTCCAAGGTCACTGTCACCCACTGCACCTCTACAGCGACGTGTTTAACCCTGCTGGAGCTGCCTGCTGAGCGGGGAGTGTGGGTTTGGAAGGAGCATCCTGCAAATGTGATTTTTCCTCATCCTAAAACAAGGGCGAGGATGCTGTCATGTGCTGCGGAAGGTTCGTGATGGTTTTTGCCTTGCGAAGGGAAGGTGTTGTGGCACAAACATCCGCTTGTCCTCATCCTGGACACCCAGTGATGTCCCCATCCCTGTCCCACCCCAGTGTGGGGTAACAGTGGGGTGCGCAGCCAGGCACCCGGCCCCTCTGTGGCTCCGCGGGCTGACAGTGACGGTCCCTGGCTGGGACTCAGGTGTGACAGCTGAAGGCAGGAACCTCCAAAAATACCCGTGGGGTTGCCACTGCGGGGGAGTGATGGATGCTGATGATGCCGTTCTGCTGGGTCCTGGCGTGCCACGCACCAGTGAGGTTTGGGGTGCCCACCCACACTGCAGCCCCCCACTNCAGTGACGGTCCCTGGCTGGGACTCAGGTGTGACAGCTGAAGACAGGAACCTCCAAAAATACCCGTGGGGTTGCCACTCCGGGGGAGTGATGGATGCTGGTGACGCCGTTCTGCTGGGTCCTGGTGTGCTGCGCACCAGTGAGGTTTGGGTGCCCTCCCACACTGCAGCCCCCCACCACAGCCCATGTCACACACAGGGACGAGCACCCTCCTTCTCCCGCCCCGCTGGCACCCATCCGGGGAGCTGCAGCTGGGGAGAGAGGGAAATCTGGGGAGAAGGCAACAACCAGGAGGTGTTTGCTGCTCTGTGCCCACCGCAAACATCCGCAGAAACCTCTGCG
>VZTO01019327.1:27511-38394 GCA_013400615.1 Syrrhaptes paradoxus | reverse complement strand
CACCGGGGCACCGCGGCGTCGCTGCCCGGCCGCGCTGTACCGCCAGCAACGCCAGCGCTGCGCAGGGGGCCGCCGAGCCCCCTCGGGCACCCCCGGGCTACGGCACGGCGGGGGCTTGGGGTAGGGAGGTGGGGCTTGCCAGGGGAAGAGAGGTGGTGGAGGGTACCCACCGCGGTGTGCCTCAGGCAGTAGACCCCTGCACCGAAAAGAAAGAAAAAGGGGGGAAAAAAAGTCATTTTCATCAAAAAACCTGCCCAGGATGGAGCCGGAGGGTTGCGCGTGTCCAAGAGTTTCTCCGTCCCTCGAGGCTGGAGGTGGGGTGCCCCCCCACCCAACTTTAGCAACCGCAGGAGGGGGGTGTGCGGTCTGTGCTGATCCTCTGTGTTTCCCCATAGTCAGGAGAGACAGGCATTTCCAGAGGGCTGTTCCTGTGTTCCTGTTTCGGGAAGGGGTGAACTGCCCTAAGGAGGAGCCTGGATCTTGCCATCGCCTAGGTGGGACATTGAAATCTTAGCTGGTTGCTGTTAGGTGAGATTCCTCCTTGTGTTTGTCTTTCCACATCTAGCTGAAGCAGTGGCTGTGTGTTGTCCTCAGATGCGACTAGAAGACATGCTGTGACTTGTCTTAAGGGAAAAATGAGACTGCCAGGAACTAGCAGTCCATCCATTCCTAAAATGTTTGAAATCTAAAATCTGTCATCTATAGTAGTTAAAAGTAATACACACTTTTACATGTAATTTTACACATTATGGAAAAGGAACTCAGAAATATTAGTTCATTTTACCACAATTTCTCTGTGAGGCGGTAGCAGTGATGGGATTGGTCTTCCAAGTTCCTAGTCTTGTGCTCTAATCATCGGAACTTCTGAGAAGTGAGAATTTAAATATTTTAAGACACTTCATGAAAAAAATCTAATGACATTCTGTGGTTCATATGTGAATCTTATTAAAGTACCATTTTTATCTAAAAGTAGATTTACTACTTTTTTCACAGTGAAAATAGTTTTGTCATCTAGACGTAAGTAGCTCAGCTTTCAGGGTTTGTGGATAGTATCTCTCTTCATGGCTGGCCTTCTTCCAATCTTCAGTTTTAATTAACTGAGAACAATAATGCCATCACTTTATCGTCATGGTAGAGAGACATACATCCTTAAATAAATATAGTGGATTCCAGTTTCCCAGGGTACAAGTTATATACCTAAGTTGATATGAGTCAAATAATGAGTTTCTTAGATAGACGTGTTCACTTTGAGTGACCCTTTTCTTTTTCCATTCAAATATTTATATGACTGTCTTTCTGGAACAGCTTTTTTTTTTTTTTGTTCTCATTTCTTTTTTAACATATGCAAAGGCATCACATCATAAATGGAAGAGAAAAAAGGGTGTGTTTAGTGATATGACATTCAAGGACTGACATAAGTTATTTTTCCCTGTGTTAATTATACTAATCTGTTGATGGTTACAGACTTCTCATGTCTCATTAATCCAGGGGCTACAGCCTGAGACTCACAGGAATGAAGCTGATTTACAGCAGTTCAGGATGTAGCATTCAGGGTCTGTAGAACTAGAAAGTGGATTTGAAAAAAAAATATAAAAAAAAGGATTCTATTCTAATATATGCATTTAAAAGTTTCACAGAACTAAGCATAACAGATGATATTAATCTGTGGAATTGAGTAAATGCTTTTCTAATGATTGTCAGATTCTTTTATGGCATGACCTTCACCAACTGCAACATTTTAAATTATGAAAACACTCTAATAGGCTTAGAGTTAAGGCTGCAAAACAGTGTTTAAATATTTTGATTTTGTTTTGTAACTGTTAATGTGCTTCATTGTTAAAGCTAGTCCAAGTTGAAGGCCATTTTCCATAGGCCTTCATCAACAGCTTCTGTTTTCTAAACACTTTATCTTTTTCCCATTTAAAGTCTGCATCATTTAGGTTGCACTCGCACAGTTCACACTTCCCACATTTGCCAATCATCAAGTCTATGTGGAGTAATTTTTAGACAGTTCTAACCAAACAAAACATTATTTCATCTTTTCTGTGCAAGAGTGGAGAACAGACTGCTTCAGTAAACTGCAGGTGCAGAAGGAAGGAGTCTGGGTCTAAGCAAAGCTCTGCTCTTCTAACTAGGTGGAGTATCTCCTCCCAAATTTTAACCATTTTCTTTGTGCCTTCCAGGCTTTTGCAAATTAGCTCAATGAACATATTCCATCTCTTGCCGAAGCATTTACAATCCCTTACAATCCGTATCTCTCCGTGGCCTCTATTCAAACACACCTTCAACACTGCTTTTCTCACTTCATATCAGTTCTCTTGGCTGCACAGTCTGTCTCATCAGTGCTTCATGCTCTACCTCCATCCCTCAAGAATTTTTCCCTCAGTTTCTCTTCAGTCACAATTTTAAATTATGAAAAATGTCTAGAAGTTGCTTTAAAAAACCCCAACAAACAAACAAACAAATCCTCTCAAATTTATAAGCATAGTTACATAAAACTCTGATTAAAGGACACTATAGAAAAATGATAGAAATTATGTAAACCAACTGCTTGAAATAAACCTCTCAGTTTGAAGGCTTCTGTTGGTGTCAGAGGATTTGCAAAAGCAGTACACGGTGTCCACAGAATTGTATTGCCATGGACTAATGGAGATGCTTTTGTCTGAGCTATTTTGATTAATATGTTTATGATCACCTTTAGATGTTTTACTGCTGGGAGTTCATGGAGGTTTATTTAGCAAGGCAGTGAGTGCAGGCTTGGCTTCTCTCAGACCATGGCACTGGCTGTACAGTGTCACTCTGTTCACACTCCCATTGACCAGCTTCATCCTCATTAACCAGGATCATAATCTCTCCTTGCACCAGGACATGGGAATTTTGACATGTTACTAACCCTAGTCCATTGTTACTGACCCTAATAATTTTTTCCTCATTCCAGGTACAGGAAAGAAACCTGGTGTCATCATCTGTGATTCTGTCCTGGTCTACTCTGAGGGAGTGAACTTAAATTTTTCCATTGCTATTTTTTCCTTTTGGGGCTTTTTGCATCCTTGGCATTTTGTCACTGTTTCATTTATGTTTAATTTAATACAGTGAAAACTCTTAAAATATGTAACAAAACAGATACTCAGTAGCTTATTTTTTTAAACCTTATTTTTTAAAGGTTCTTATCATCTTGCCTTGAGCTGAGCTTTGGAGCCTTGGACCCCTGTTGGTAAAAGTGGAGCTGAAACCTCTGTTGATTTGAATGAGTGGATAACATTTGTGCAGAAACATTCAAGAATGCATGTTTCAGTAAACAACCAGAGATTAAAAAAGGGATGATAAAGATGGGAACTTTCCTATGTATTATAAACTTTCTCTAGGTTGTAGGAATCTGTTCATTACAATTCTGTTAATGTTGAATCTCAGATGCCCAGAAACTCACCTCTGTTTCACATTGCAATCTGGTCTGCCCACAGAGACAAAAAGGGTACCAGGAAGGATCTTCTTCACCTGACATTCTCTCAAGTGGCGTACTCCATGCATATTTCTTCTGTGCTTGTATTTCCTTACAGTTTCAGTGAACCTACGGCCTCAGAGACGTAAGAGGTTAGTCCTTTGAGAAACCTGTGATCTGGACCACAACTGATGTAGATGGTAGTTGCTACTTTTTGCAAACAGTTCTACATACATATTGTCCACATACCAAAATAAGGCCATCATGCCCAGATCTGGGCTATTCTGGGTAAATGCCTGCCCTGCCAGCCCTATAGCAGGAGGCATGCTGCGTAACCACGTACAGTTTCTACATCTGGCTAGTGCTGATATTTTAATCCTAGAGCTTTGGATATCTTCTGTCATTTTTATCCATTGATGGTGAAATATAGAATGTGAAAAGTCACTCTAGAAGATAATTGTGTCCACAATAAAAACCTTTTTACTTCTTTTTGCTCTTCTTCTGGCTTCTGGTGGCTTCATGATTCTTGCATTCATAGGGTCACTTGTAAGTAAAATTGTCCAGGGGCTGTTCTCTCCCCTGAGGTATGGCATAATGATATAATTGTCCAGCTGACCTCTCTAAAGTCCAAAACTGGGTGGCTGCATCCGAGCTGCCTATTAGGAATTCAAGGCCAGGCTGGATGAGGCTTTGAGCAACCTGGTCTAGAGGAGGGTGTCCCTGCCCATGGCAGGGGGGTGGAACTAGATGATCTTTAAGGTCCTTTCCAACCCAAACCATTCTATGAGTCTATGATTCTGTGGATTCTTCCTAGCCCATTTTAATCCCTAGCCTGTGTGGAAGAATAGTAGCTGGCCTGTGCCAAAACTTCTCAAAAGACCATGCTACCAATTTAATATTGTAAATAATACTGTGACAGTCCTTGGACCTGTTGACCTGGCCCTGTGTAGACAACTATTTAGGTTTATCTCCTGAAGAAGAGGTGAAACATGACCAAGTGTATTTTTGGTCAGATAACACTTGTAAAGACTCCAAACTTAATTTCTTCTTCCTGATCAAGGGATACAACCAAAAATATACTGCATATTTTGAGGAGGGATGGGAAGAAACTACCTTCCTTTTAAATGTATTTATCTTTGAAAGGCTGTTATGTAGATAGGATCCCAAATGGGGAAGCTTCATCACTTTTCAGCTGTCAGGAAGAGCAGGGCAGGGTGCTGGGCAGGGTCAGGGTATGGGGAGCTGGGGATGCCCTCACCCCCACATGCAGCACCCCAGTGCTCTGGCAAAGGGAGCAGAGCAGGGGTGGGGGCCTGGGGCCAGCTGGGAGGTCACAGAATCCATGTGAGGCCATCCCAATGCAGGCATACCGGTGTCCTGGCCTAGGCATGGACCAGGGCTTCAGTGCAGCTCCCAAGTCAGGGGCTCCCCATCTGAGCCTCCTCAGAGCCCTTTACCATTAGCTTTGCTTTTCTCCCAGACATCTGATCCAAGGTTCATCTTATCAGACCTGATCTTGAACACAGGCAGCAAACCCTGAGGATGCAAGGGAAGAGCTTGTAGATCTGCTACTGCACTCAGGGCCCTGACAGTAGCATCATATTCATTCCCTGGAGTATGAAAGAAAAATAGCTGAGGGACTAGATTTTCATTTAGATGTCTGTCTCTCTACACTAAATGGCAACTGAATGCATAGGCTTTTTTTTTTTTTTTGAGGGGGGGATTAATCTTAAATTACCTACTATGATAGCTATAGTAGGCGAATAAGCCTTCCCCAGGATTACAATATATTTTATGAATTTTTGAAGAATTTGGTATTCATGAGCATAAAGTAGGATCAATTAACAGTGAACCTTGTTTCCTGGTCCTTGTATTTCCAGGATTATCTCCTTCGCAGTGCTATTTTGAACATTACAAAATGTTCTGACATGCCACCCTTTTTGTATAGAGACAAGAAACAAAACAACAATAACAGTGACACCACCACCACCCTCTAAGTAGACATGACTGCAGTGAAATAGGGGAAATTTGCTTATTCATAGCAGAATGCTTATACTTATGCAGCTGATTGTTTGGGTCAGGAACATAGTGTATAAGTTCATACTATTTTACCTAAATTTCATGTTACATTTTATCTCTGTTAGTAAAGTATAGCCTGGACTTGTGGTGAGCCTAACCAAGTGAATGCAACCACAGAATCTGTTTTTTTCAGTGGCTATGTGTTTGAAGGCTTTTGATAAAGTAAACCTGATCTTAAATTTGCTGATTCAATCATATATTGGTCCAGGTAGGTTCAATATAATAAGAGAAGTTTTACTGGGGGTTTGGTTGCTTTGGGTTTTGTTTGGTTGTTTTGTTTGTTTTTGGTTTTGTTTTGTTTTGTTTTTTTTCCAGTAAAGATGCAGTTCCACATTATATTTAATCATGAATAAGAGGGTACCAACTGATAGCTAACTTTAACCCAAGCTACCTACTCCTTCAACTTCTTTTAGAGCTGATCTTCTGATCGTGTAGTTACAGGGTGAGTTTAAGTTTACAGCACTGCTGTAACAAGATGTTGAATGCATGCCAGGTGAAAAACATCTTTTTTAAAGGTGTTGGCACTTTGTAGCTGCTACTCTGAAACTGAAACAGTCCCAAGTATTGGTTCCTTCTGAATATATGGTTTTGACATGGCTTTAATAAAGGTGGTTACATTGTTCCTTCTGCAAAAGGAAGATGATAATGTCAGCCTAGTAGGAAATTTCCCATTGTCTCCTCTAGTTCTAGCTACAAATAAACCTAAAATAAAAATTACATAACTTTTGTACAGGAAAAAAATATATCCAGAAACTAGTGCAGCTTCAGAAAATACGCTGACAGAAAAAAAGAAAAAAAAAAAGAAAGAAAAGCATTTTTAGCCATCATCTAATACAATTTTATTAGGTGGACTACTGTCACATGGCAAATCAACTTTTTGATGTCTTTCTTCAACTAACTTTTTACAACTGCAGGCAACGCTTTCCAGTTTTGTAGACTGGAAACCTTTTTAGAACTATCTGACCATTAGGAGAAAAGTAGTGGTTCACAAAAATAACATTTTCAGTGTGTGACACTCCACTAATGATGTGTTAACTCTGTCCCTAAATGACCTGATGAGAAATGCATAATAAATATGTATCTAAGTGCACATTGGTTACTTAATTATTATCTCATCAAACTGTTTTCCAAGCTCCTGAAAGAGAAAAGGCAAAACAGTTTTTCCAGTATAAGATATGATGTTTTCTTGCATTTCTCCTTTAAAACTAGAGAGATTATCCATTATACATGATATTTTGTAGATAAGCTGTTGTCAAACTAAAATTTGCCTGTATGTATTGTAACAGGGTTATTTGCTTGGCCCTTTCATTTTCATATGTGCTATGGGATCCTTTATTAAGTCATTGTTCTGTAACTGCATTCTATTATAATTCTACTCAGTTTTAATAAAAAGTATGATACTTCTGCTGCCCTGAAGGACTCCCATGAAAATTAAATGTTTAAATAAAATGAGCATGCAAAGCTTCTTTCTATTAGGCTAGTTAATATTTTATAAAATACTTTTATCTGTGAGGCTTTCAACACCTCAACTCCAAAATGACTTTCTAAATATTACAGGCAATAACAAATACCCCTTGACTGAATAGCAAAGAATAAATTCAATCTGTGAGACAGTTGCTATTCATAAACTGTTTGAGCTTCACTCTCATGGTTTATGATGTTAGCTGAACACTTTTGACTGAACTACAGAACTAGATTCAGTAGGGGAATCATACTTTGCTATATATGAATACCTTTTGGAGTTCGCCTTTCTTTTCCTTTTTCAAATACAGACCCCGATCCTGGAGACGTAAGTCATTCAAAGTTCGTATCAGTTTTACTGCCAAGCCAGCATCATCCTTCCTATAATACAGAAAAGGCTGTCACCCAGATACATGCACACAATTTCCTCTGAAGCCAAGGAGATCTCTGTGTGCATTCAAAGAAAGAATGCAGCCTTAGATGCTCAAAAGTGACAAACGTACACAAGCAGAATTCATTCAGTATGCTAAGGCGTATAAATATTGAGTAAAATAATGAACAATGCACTGTGATGCTTTTAAAAATGTTTCTGCTCAACAAAAATTAGAGTACTCCAAATTTGTAAATTCAATGCTATTTCCAGTAAAAATTTCTAAACAACATTTTCCCAACCTCTAAACTCAACCTTGGGTCTCAAATACTAGTAGTGTCTATTCATGTGTACCATTCTTCCAGCTCAAAGTCTGGCTGACCTAATTAGACTTGCAGGTTAACCCTGTTATCATCATACTTTTTTTTTTTTATTTTTGGTAATCAGTCTATACAAGCCTATTGTTTACAAAAGGTTTTTTTAGATGTGTAGCATACTAAACTTTAACCAACTACTTTTTGTATGATGCATAAATAATTGTAGACCACATCTCAGCTTACTTAGCTGTGTTGTTCCTTCAGTAATAATGGAAGTAAAAAGCCATGCAAAATTAATGTTTATCCCTAAGTTTAGAAGATGCAGCATGACTTCAATAAACTCAAGAGAAGTTGCATAAGTTATGACAGTACTTTGCCTTAACTTCCTCCTCCCCCCCCAAAAAAAAGCAGAAATTAATATGAATTTGGTAGAGAAAAAAATTTACTGAGAAGGAAAAAAAAATATTTGAGACAAAACAGGCTTTTTACTAGTTTAGTTTATTCTCAGGTGTGCTAAAAAGTCTCATGGTGATCCTGGTCATGTCACTGAGAGCTATGCTGGTGCCATCAACTATTATTTAAAGTGAACGTACTAGAAGCAGTTTTCTGTCTTAAAACGTGGGACTGTTACTCATCTGCATTCAGTTCCCTATGTAGCCACAGTGGTTTAGATCCCTGTCATTCAGTTTAAGTGTATCTAGTAGTTAGCCACACTACAGGCTGTCTGGCTATTCTCCAGTCATCATGCTGTAACCTTGCCCTTGTTAAGAAAATAATTTGAGGAAACAAGAACAAAACTTTTAACCAAGTGATTAGAGTACTCACCTGAAGGCAAAGAAACTTGGATTCCTATTTCTGTTCCCATAGTTCAAAGACTATTTAATGTAAAAATGGAAATAGCCTTGAGATGAGAATGTTCCTGCAAAAATAGGTGCTTCATTCTTTCCTACAAAGCAGAAAAAATAACTGGATCCTACTTTCCTGATAACTGGTTTCTGATTTGACTGCTGATTACAAAATGGGTGGTCAAGTACACCATGATTTGTGGCTGCAATGTCTGAAAACCCCATGATTTTGTGTTGTGCTCAGGCCTGCGGCAGATGGTCGGTGTCGCAGGGCACTGCACAGAGCCCCAGGAAGGACCCCTGGGGATTTAGCACCAGTTCACAGTGGGCTGGTGCTGATAGGTGCTGCGTTGGTAACACTCAGGAAACTGCAGGCATGCCTATAATGACAAACGCTAACCTCGTGTAAACTCAAATCTGCAGTCTCCCTTGGGTTTAAGTGCCTCCAAGATTAGGCGGCAGCTGTTGCTTTGCTTTTCAGATTACAGTTTTCTACCTAAACATTTCCATTTTCTCCAAATTCTCTTTTCGATGTTTAAATCCATTATTGGCTCTATCCCTTAATCTCTGTACTGCTTACCTTCCCCTATGCAAATGGGAATATTCTGACTTCTTTCACCTCCCCTTACCTTCTCTGTTGCCTGATAGCAGTTATATGGGACAAAGGCTGTCTATTTGTTTGCAGTAATTCTCATGAGTCTATTTCATTTGGGGACTGTTCATATCTTTACTGAGATAGAAATTTGTACTAGAAGAGTTAGGTATGAGGTGCTAAATAATATAGTGAACATAGCTGTTCCTTACTAGGAAAAAAATAAAAACCTGTGGCAATGTGAGATGGCAATTTAGGACATGAAAGACAATAGTCCTGCAATATCAGTGCTGGTCCAGGAAGACAGTGTAACACTGTTAATGAAACATGATGTTAATACATCTCTGCCTGTGACATGTTAAGTGAAATGCAATGAACATGGGCTATGGAGGTACTGTCAAACAGAAATTAATTTAAATAATAGAACTGCATGATCATTCCCTTTGACTTACCTTGTCCTTAGACCATCACTGACATTTCACATGTCTGTAATAATTATATTATTTTGGATGTCATCAGATTTGTGGAGTAATAATCCAAAGTATGGGTGAAATTCTGGGTGTGAGGGCGTGGCCCATGCAGTCTCTGTGTTGTGTTTGCTGAGTATGGGAGAATTACTAATGATAAAAAGCCTTTGAAGACTCTGATCCTTAGGATGAGCTTGTGGAGACTGTTCTGTGACCATTTCATATGGACATATTCACCTGAGGCTGAAATGGTAACCCCATGTCCAGAATATGATGAAATTCACAATTGTAGAGCCCTGATATGGCCAGTGATTCCTTTAGGTCAGTTTAAAAAAGCTGCTTATGAGTTCTGTTACATTCAAAACTTTACCAGACATTGAAAAAAACATGCCAAACAAAAGTTTCACCTATGAAAAAAAGTCAATTTACATTAAGTCAAACATTTTTGACCGAAAGAGTGGGATTTTTTAAACATGCACTTTTTTATTTGGAAAAAGGGAGATAGATAACTAAATATGAAGCATAAGTAGGTGGAAAGTGAAATTTTCTTTTGAAAGATGAGGGTCTTTTTCTCCCTTAATTAGAAAGACTAAATGCTAATGTCAAAACAAAATTTTAATAATCTTAAAAAATGCTGAATATTTTGGGGCTGAAAAGTTCCGCTGAATTTAATTTGGACTTTAAAAATATTTTTGGTGATTGAGTAATATATTTCTTTGTACACAGAGTATTTGCCAAAATTTAAAAAAAAATGTAGCTGTTCTAATAAGCCATCCTGACAGCAGCATGCGAGCTGGGCTTGTGACCACAATCATATGTGGTATGGACACATGAAATGCTTTTCCAAGACCAGAAACAGATAATTCCTTGCAGCCCCAGAGACACCTCTACAGGAAAACTGGGCTTTGTTAGTCTTCCCTCACCAAGTATGGTTCAGCCTTATTATGTAGCTAGTTAAGGATTACAGAAATAAATGAAGCTAATAAAGAGGAAAGAGTCTGCAAAGAACCAACTGCAGTAAATTAAATGGAAAGTGGTGTAAGTCACATATGTTCATCTCAGTTTTAACTGGGCTCATGATTCTTCATAAACCATTTATTTGACACATNTAGCTAGAATAAAGATAAACCCAAACAAATCCAAAGGAGAAAAAAACACTATATTTTTTAAAAATAAAATTATTAACTCTTCGAAAAAAATACAGAGGGTAATGCAATACATGTAATATCTAATGCTCAAAACTGAATGCATTATATGGAACAGTCAAATAAAGTAGTTGGTTTCCTTATAGTAAAAAAAAAAAAAAAGAAAAA
>VZTO01019327.1:10723-26653 GCA_013400615.1 Syrrhaptes paradoxus | reverse complement strand
TTTCCTTTTTTTTTTTTCTTCTGTTCTCAAAGAGGTTTTGAAAAAATAATTATATCATCAAATGTAGTGATTGGGTAAAATTCTCTTGTTGAATAATTTCCATGATCAGAAATTGCATTTTGTTTTCATATTAAATTTCTTGGTTATTACCTTTGCTCATGAGCAGCAGCTTGTAAAAATACTTAGGTATGAAAAAGTTTGGGGCACACAATTCAAACTCCTCTCTTAAGTCTTCCATGTAAATGAAATAGTGGGAATTTCCATGGTTCCAGGATAAAGTCCCATCAGTATGACATAGCTAGAATAAAGATAAACCCAAACAAATCCAAAAGAGAAAAAAAAACTATATTTTTTAAAAATAAAATTATTAACTCTTCGAAAAAAATACAGAGGGTAATGCAATACATGTAATATCTAATGCTCAAAACTGAATGCATTATATGGAACAGTCAAATAAAGTAGTTGGTTTCCTTATAGTAAAAAAAAAAAAAAGAAAAAGATTCATTATCTAATCTACCCCCTTCCTCAGCAATCTGTGTGAGTACTGGTAGCTCACATACATTGCTTTGAAGGTCTCTACAGGAAATAACTCTACAGGAGTTATTTTAGCACTTCACCATTCCTACCATTGTATTTCTATTTTCTAATATTCTAACCCTAATTTCAAACTTTGTTGCAGTTTAAACCCATCATTTCTCATTCTATCTCTTAGGTCATGGAGAATGATTTATTCCTTCCCTCCTCCTTGCAGTCTTTTATATACTTGAAAAAATTCCCCTTTTAGTCTTTTTTTTTGGGTTAAAGAATCATAATTCCTTCAGATATTTTCTCTCCAGTTATGTTTTCTAGAATCCCAGTTGTTCTTATTATTCTGCTGAGTTCTCTTCAATTTTACATCTTTCACAAACCGTGGTGGCCAAAATTGGAAAAAGAAACCCAGCCGAGGCTTTAACAAAGCAGAGTAGAACAGAAGAATTGTTTACAGGCTGTCTATTTATACCTTTCGGTATGGTCTATGCCTTTTTGCAACAAAGTGGAACTGTTGATTCACATTTAGATTGTCATCCAACTACACTTTTTTTCTGTGAAAGTGTTACGTTGTCAGGTTATTTCCCACATCCCTGTTTCTGACCTTAAAATTTTGAAATCTGTGAGTCTTGGAAATCACTATGATTTATTGTCTTGGTGTTTATATTAAAAAAATGCTTTAGTCTTAGCAGAACTCTGTATCAATAAATCTCTTGCTGACAGAGCAGTCTATCTCTATAAACTGTAAGACCCTGAAGAGAAGTCAAGCTCCACAGAGAGAGTTTCAATACGATTTAAGTAGTAGGTGTTCCTCTACAGAGGAAAAATTTACTTACCATAGCTGATGTCCAGCACTTAGAATTTACTGAATTTTTCTCCAGGTAAAATTCATTTGTGGAAATGGAGTGAAAAAGAAGTTGTGAACATAATTAGTGTAAAAGCTTTTAAGAATGGAATATGTATTAATGGAAATTATTGATAGTGGTTGCCCTGCTGTATTCTTATTCCTAGACAATTCAGATTTCCTGAAGTACACTATTTGGAAGGACTAAGGTTTAGAAGCAGGTTTTTTTTTTTTCTGTCCTAGACTCCTAGAAGCAGTAGTTGGAAGGAATATCTGGTAGTCCATCTTATGCACCTCCTGCTCAAAGGGAGGCTAATATCAATCCTGGATCTACATCAGCTGTGGCTTTTTCTGACTGTGTCTTAGAAAGGATACAGACATCACCACTTTGCAGACTGCTCCAGTGCTGTGCTACCTGTACAGAGAGGAAGTTTTTTGTAATGTCTAGTTTGAATTTCTCAAGCTGCAACTTGTCACAACCACTTCTTGGTAAATTATCTGCCACTACAAAGAGTCTGGCCATGTCATCTTTGTAACTGTACTTCTTGGGGTAGTAGGCTGCTTTTACGTTGTCCCTTAGCCTCCTCTTTGCCAGACTAAACACTTGGATTTCTTGTAGGCCACATGCACTTGGCTCCTGAACAGCTTGTTTGCTTTCTGATGGACCCTCTCCAGTTTCCTAACACTCATTTTGAGTTGTAGAGCCCAAAACTGGACATGGACTATTCTACTTGCAGTGTTGTCAATGCTGTGTAGAGTGTGTGCTAAATGCTGGCCTCAGTTCTACTAGTTTAGCCCAATATGTACTTTATCTTATTCAGGTTGGCAGTGTACTTTTGCTCATATTCAGCTCTAACCCCCAGGTCCTTCTAAGGAGGTGCGACTCCACCAATGCTGCTGCGTGAGGTTATTCCACCCCACACACAGAACTTAGCAGTGGTTGGCAGTGTGCTTCACAAAGCTTCTGTTGGCCCAGTCTTCAGTTTTCTCAAGGCCCCTAGAGCTGAATCTGTATTATCTGGTGTGTCAGACACTTCTTCAGAAAATTTTCTGAGGGGTCTCATCATCCAGAAGAACTGGATGCTGCTTTCAAACCCTAGATCACTTGTTTCATTACCAACCTTTAGACTTCACGCCATTGAATACTGTCCTGGAGCCCAGTGGTGCAGGCAGTTTTCAGTCTAGCTGAAATACTACTTATCCTACCATACTTTCTCAGCCTCCAAACAGGAACGTGGTGGAAGGCATTGCCAGATGCCTCAGTGGAGTGAAAATTATGGGAACTGTTACCTCTTATCTTCTCAGTCAGTCATTTTGTCATAGGAGACAATCAGGCTGGTCAGGTATGATTTGCCTTCATAAATCTGTGCTCTGTGTTCTTGATTGCCATCTTATCCTTTACATGCTCATAAATGGATGCTAGGAAAATATATATTCTCCATCCCACCAGGGACTGTCCTTACCATGTCTACCTGATAGTTCCTGAGTTGTCCTTCTTACCTTTCCTAAATATGGGTCTGATCTGTCATTGCCGTGATTTTTAACAGTACAGCTTTATAATTACATCAGACAGCTCTTCTGCACCCTTGGGTATCTTTCCATGGTCTAGAGATTGAATAATCCAGTTTTTCTAAGTAATTAATCCCTTGCCTGTTGCTTCCCAATAACTGTTTCTGAACCATGCTGGTATGAGCAGAGGGCTGGGAGCAGGCTGGCCTGGTAAGGGTGGGGCAAACCAAAATAAGTATTTCAGTTTTCCTTGTCATTCATTACCAGGTTATCATCCCCATCCATCAGCATTCATTAATTTGGTTACTGACTTAATTTTTCTCCATTACGTTCTCACTAAAATAGATACCTAGGTCATCAAGCACATTGAATGCTGCACTGCTACTTACCTTAGTAATAAAGTGGCATCTCCTTACCAGCAGTAGTCTCACTATCCCCTAAAAGTGACCCTGCCATCGTGTTGTTCTGTGGGAGAGACCTGACATCAGTAAGCTTCATGATACTCAGCATGCCATAAAGAAGGAAGCTGGTATTTCAGATTAGGTGACTAAACTTAGTGGATACTTTTGACACTGATCTCTCTGAGCCTCTTTTTGCCAGCAGGATATTCATTAACCACACAGGAGATTCCGGTTCCTTGCCTTCTAGTTTGGTGTCTGGTTAATATCATCCTGGTCCAGCCTTTCCCCCTTAGCCATGGGCAAGCTATAGCAAATGTGCAGAGCTGTGATGTGCAGGAGCCATGAGGGATAAAGTGTGCTCACTCATTTGGCTGGGATGACACATACATGGTCGAGCGAGGTGCAGCATCCTCAGTTGCTGAGGCCTGGAACATGTGCAACTCTGCACAGCGCTGAGAACTGTGTTAAGTGAAAACAAGTTTTAGCAAGCTTTTTTTCCAGAGTATGTGGACATGAGTTTATAATTTTCTTTTCAAGTATTTAGAACTGGTCAAATTTCTATGTATTTTTAAACGATGGTAAAAAGCACCCTGACTGCAGTTGGGATATCTGGGCTTCAAAGTGTGGTTCGGCTTTATAAAATGAAGTAGCTAACACTTTTCTATGTTAATTTTCCCCTAATTCATTTCCCCAAATGGCTGAGTTGTTTGATTGAACATTGCCCACTAAAGAAATAGCCTCAGGCAGGCATCTGTCATAGAAAATTTCAGCCCAAGTCGTTAATATTTTGCAAAATTATAGGCTATGAAAACAGGGACTTGTGATATGAAGTGTCAGGGAGCCTCAGTGGTACATTAGGCTGCTACCTTCCTGCACCAGTAAGTTACTGGCATGTGATTGGGTATTTAATAAACTTCTTGAACTACAGATATATATTTTTTTCATAAATAGGTACAAGAATTTGGTTAAAAAGCACTTTGGATTTGTGTAGGTCTTTGTTACAAAACCTAGGCACAAAAGATCGGTAATAAAAGTGAAACGGCAGTCTGAATTCAGAATGCCCATGCTTTTGTGTTTTGATGTCTCGGCTTTCATGCTATTTTTATGTTGTTTCTTTCATCTTTAATTTTACCAAGAGATTCATATTAGATGCATTATTAATCCCTGTAACACTGCCTTTCCTTTTTCTGCGCAGTATGAGAGATTTCTGGCTTCAATAGAAATAATAATGTGTGAGATTATTTTCTGCATTTAATATGTGAATAAACAAATAAACAATGTGGATTTTCTAAAATCTCTGTGCATTGTAATTTTCTTCCAAAGATTTCACTGATGCATTAGGACTGAGAGGCATGAGCAATCACCAAAAGCTTTTAAGCAATGATTTTGGTTGTGTATTTTATAACCTGAGAATTCTCAGCATGAAGCACATTACAACACATAGTGCACTGGAAAATAGAGAAGTGAAGTATAGTAACTGGACTTTCCGTAGGGGTTTGACATAGATTAAATGAAGCACAATTCCAACATGTTGATGAACTGCAGAAGAGGCAATTAAATGTCTCACTGATGATGGTTAATGGGACCAATTAGAGAAAGTGTTTTGAAATGTGACTGGTACATTTATGATGCCTGTGACTGAGAGGGAGAGGCAGGGGGAAGGGGAATAAGGGATTGTGAATGGCTAGTGGGAGCTGGTCTGTTTGGTTTTGGGGTTTTTTTTGGTTGTTGGGTAAAGGGAAAGCTGTTTGCAAATACTGTTCTATATTGAATTAAAATGTGTATCACATTCTTTTGATAGTTTTGTTTATTCTGTAGACAGCATCACAGCTGTCTACAAAGAAAAAGGAGCAGGGAACTTCTACAGCATAGATCACAGCAAAATAATCTGATGGGCATCAGGCTTCCATTCAAGCTGGGGAGCAACAATAATAATCCACTTAAAGAGAAAATTAATGCTGAAGGAGTATTTCGGGCCCCAACCATCAGCCAGCAAAAGGTAGTGTGTTTCTATGTAAGGTAATGTATCACCTCTGTAGCTGACCTCTTTTCTTCTATTCGGAACAATGATCATTGCAAGGTTAATGTTTCCTAAAATCTGTAAGTAATATGAAATCCAAGTCTCATTTGCAACAGTGCTGCAGGACTTCTCCCACTGGCCTTGTGCAAAGGCAGGGATGTGATGCCGCTGCAAGTGTAAAGGCAATAGAGTCGATCCTCTGTGAGTCAGCCCCAAAGCTGGAAGTACTGGGAGGCATGGTGGAGACACTGTGAACAACTCCTTTCCACACAACCCAGTTAGGGTCTGGAAGTAGAACTGACACGTCCTCAAAGCACTCTGCCCACACTGACAATAACAGCCCCTCTAAGGTAATGGGTCAATTTTTCAGGTTGCCAATATTTAGTTCAGATTGCTCTCCTATTTGTGTCCATAGCTAGAAATGAGAAAGGACTATGTTAGCAGCATAGTCCCTCTCAGTGTGGCTCACGTCCTAAGGTCTGTGAAGTCAGCTGGGGTATGTCCATGTGCCCAGATTGCACTCCAGAGAAGACCGGTCACTAGTGCTTCAGAGCACAGTACAGAACTCTAAAGGGTGTTCCATGTTCCAAAAATATCATTAAAATGAACTTAAATTATACTCTCAGTGAACATATATGTTTATCTAAAGCCACAAGAATTGCTGAGTTCGCTTTAGCAATGCTAAGGCATACAGAAGTTAAAGTGTGCAATGTGTTTCATTTGCTATATACACGTAATATATCACCACAAATATTTGACTGCTTGTTTGTTTTTTGTTTTGTTTTGTTTTGTGTTTTTTCCAGAAGAAGTGCCAGGATTATTTGGAATACTCATGAAAGTGGTAATTCTTCCAGTTTGATTATAGACTGGCTAATAGTAGTTTGAGATGAGAGAATAAATGATAATTATTTTTAAATAACATAGTTTAAGCAACACAGTTTCAAGCAACACAGAGGTAAGCACTGAAGTGTGTAAACAATATTCTTGTTTCAGTCACCAGTTATTATAATTCCAGCTCAAATTCAATTAAATTGGAAGAATTATTCCATTTATAACAAGGCAGTTGTACTGGGTCTGTCTAGGATACAGTTAATTTTCCTCATAGGAGGTCAGACGGTGCTATGTTTTAGATTTGTGGCCAAAACAGTACTGATAACATACTGATCTTCTAGCTTTTGCTAAGAAGTGTTTGCACAGCATCAAGGTCTTCTCTGGTTCTCACTCTGCCCTGACAAGAGAACAGGCTGGGTGATACACAACAGATTGGGAGGGGGCACAACTGGGCAGATGACCCCACTAACCAAAGAGATACTCCATGCCATATATCATCATGCCCAGAAATAAAAGGGAAAAGATGGGGTTTTAGGGAGGTTAGCCACTTTTTGCTCAGGAACTGGCTGGGCATTGGTCTACATGTGGGACACAGTGAATGATTGCCTTTGCGACACTTGGGGTTTTTTTTTGTTTTGTTTTCTTCTCTCTTCTTGCAATTATCCTTCATTTACTAAACTTATTTTTATTTTTTTATCTTGACCCTCAACTTCTCTTGCCTTTAGTCTCCCTTTCTTCCTTCCCCATCCCACTGGGATCTGGGGAAGTGAGCAAGCGGCTGTGTGATGCTCACTGCCCACCAGGGTCAACCACAACAGGCTGTACAGAAAGACTTGTTTCATGGAACAGGACTAAATGAGTATAAAATGTCCATGATCTGCTCTGGAAAGATTTAATTTACATTACAAGGTGATGGAACTCAGTGCTGTTGGTTTCAGTGAAGCTACTCCTGACTCAAGCCATTTTACCTGAGATGAGATTATTGGCAATTAAGGTTTAATTTAGATTTACTCTCATGGTAATCCTCAGTGAAAAAAAAATTCACAATAGAAAGTATACTTGGGTATAATTTATGATTCATGGAACTATACCTGATGTTCCAAGTCAGGACTGAAATATACTAGGAGATGTGTTAACATAATGTGAGACAAATCCTGAAATGGTGTAAATGGCTGTAGCTCCATGGTTTTCAGTGTGTGTATACACATTTAGCCTTCTTTATGTGTATTTAGGCTGGAATTCAGCAGAGTTATTATGAGAGTTTTAGTAAGAAATATAAGTATGTGTCAGCTGGAGCTTGTGCCTTCTGCTGTTCTTGGATTTGTTGTGGCTGGTATTTCTCATGCAATAAACAAGCACTGTTAGATATATCCTCTTCTTAAAATTTTAATAGAATTTAATCCATAAATACTTCTCTAAGTACCTCTGTTTTACTAATCATAATGGAATACATTCACTGCAAGAGTCATAAAGCAGATGAGGCAGTGAAAATGTTTAGGGAACGTTAGAACTAATAATGATAATGATGCTACTAGAACAGTTGGAGCACAGCACACAAAGACACAGCAAGATGTTATAGTAAGCTCCATGCACTCTATGCAGAATCAGCGGTAATCCAAGATTGTCTAACTGGTATTACAAGCTGTACTGGAGTTACTGTCTACCTCTGGGATTGGTTTGTGTTAGCAGAGCCAAAAATAACATAAATGTTCATTTGATGTTTAAAGTACTTTCTCTCTCTCCATATTCATTCTCTTTTCTGTCTCTTTACAGTACTTAGACCGAAGATTTTATTTTGTCAGTGTCTTCTTCTTTGGTCTTTAGCTTCAGTTTGTGAGAGAAAGAAGGTTCATTTTTTCTATTCCATTTGGAGGTGCAATACTCAGTAGACCAGCAGTGTTATAACACATCAGGTCTGAGTATATCATGCAGAGCTGCAGAGCTCTGATGCTGACTCACCTGGCTCTTAGGTGTTAGGTGCTTTTACAGAAAGGCACACTTAATGTGCTGACGTCTTTTGGCAGGCAAAAAAAAAGATTAAGTTTCTATGTGTGTGAGAACTGAAGAATACAGAAAAATCCAAATGGAAAAAAAGCCTTGTCATGAAAGAAACAAAACTGGCATTCATGAGTACATTTTTTTTTTTAATTCATTACAGGTCATTTTGGATAACTGATGGTGTGTATGTTGCATGCATGAGTGTGCATGTTTCTGTGCATGTGTGTTAGGAGCCCGGTGGAATTGCCACCAATTTAGGACACATTTCAGCTTGGAATACCTCCAGAAGAATTTACAAGCTGGGCTTCACTACAATTTATTGACAGTAACAACATTAATAAAATTAGCAGCACAGCAAGATCAGTTATGCTGCAATATGGAAGATAGTTGAAGAAACTAAATAACGTAAATCATAAATAGAATAACTTAATTTAAAACACAAAACTACAAAGCAGGTGTTTGCTGTGAGTTAGGTTTTCTACTCCAGGGTGGATATCTTCTAAAATCACTGTACCTAATCTGCCCTAATTATCCATATTTACTTTAAGCTCAAAGATGTCTGTGTATCCACTGTGAAGGCTTTGTTTTGCTATGTAGAAATTAATCCTACATTTGATAATAGATAATTAACTAAGGGTGACGTATGCTTCAGAAGATTATCAATGCTGATATTGTCATAAATAACTGATAACCTGACAAATAATACAGTAAAAAGTTAATTAGTGCACAGCACTATATGCTTCTGGAAGAAAATAGTGTGTTTTCAAAGACCCCATTTTCCTAACCCTGATTGATGATTCCCTTTGAGCTTAATAAGAGTTCAAATCTGGGATAAAAAATTGCATCCTTACTAATGTTATAATGTAGAGTATTGTAACTAGTCTAAACTAATGATTGGCTACGGGTTTGCTGCTTTTTGGGGTTTTTTTGGTCTCACTGGTATTTTTCATCCGTGCCACATGACAAAATGCTTTGGAGAACTAAACTAATTAATCAATTACAGAGTTTAATATAACAATGATTCAAAGAAATTGAGAGATTCTGGCAAGGGAGACAATGTACATGTTCAGAAGAGAACTGAAAATAAATGAAAAGTCAGTGAAGACGAGGGATGCAGGGAAATGCAAATCTAAGTGATAATGCATAATAAAGTGACACATGAAAACACACACAGACAAGCAAAACCTAACTACAGAATACCCCATTTTCCAGACTGCAGTGGTAGTATTTTGTATTTCCTTGTCTTCCACTCTCAGAAGAGACCATATTTAATGCAAGTTTTCATTCTAATTATTTAAAATATGTAAAGCTACAAGGTTTCATTTTGAGTTGAATGGATGTATCCATTCTTTTGCTGCCTAGGGCATTCTTCTGCTCCTATTACAATCGTGGATAGAATTCTGAAATAGCAAATCTTGGTATGGGATTGGGACTTGGAAAAAGAGTACTAAAGAAAGGCAAAATGAATATAATTCAAGAGTTTGTATTTTTAGCTCTTACTCATCTATAATGGGAAAGGGGAGAAAGGCTTTAATGTAAGAAGAGAAATAAAATGAACCAAAGCAAAACCAACTTATCTTGTGTTTCTTATGAAACATTTTCCCCTTCACTCCAAAGAGTGGAACTTACATTGTCTTTGACCATGAATGAGTCTAAAAGCACCTTTGTTTTTGTAAGATAGAAGGTACTTAGCCTCTCAGGCTGTGTTATTAAACAAGCTAGAGCCTGTGCTGGGCTCAGAGGGCAAGTAGCATAGCACAGGTATGTATGCAAATGTGTGTATATATACTTATGTATGCATATTTCTGTGAACATATACCTATGTGCTTGCTACCACATATGCCAGTTAGACTTTCACCAAGTGAAAGACAATGGCAGCTGTGGGTACAGCCTCTCCTCTGCAGCACTGGTACCACAGCTTGCACAGGCCGTGGAGGCTGCGTATGCCCTCATGATGGCACGAAGAGGAGGACAAGAGGAGGAGGAAGGGAGAGGTGGTAATGAGACACTTTGGGAGGCACAGATGTAATTCTAGCAGGAAAAAATATTTAGCTTTGCTGTACACAATGCTATTGAACATTCTGCTTGTATCTGTGAATAGATTTTTTGAGAGGATTAGCAGCTGAACTGAAAAGATGATCAGAAAAATAGTTCAGTGTTGACCTGTTATTTAGGGGTTATTAAGATGCTTTTTTGCTATTCATAAATTGTGTCAGACTCAACATTATTTTAAAATGAAAAAATAAAGCATTCAGCATAACAATATTCTTAGCAAAACTCTTTAATTGAAGAGTAACTTTTCATTCTGAAGTTTTAAATTTCTCAGGTGAAATGATTTGCTGTAATTTAACTAAATTGAGAAATACTTTCTCTTAAAATTAAAATATCTGAAAAAATTTGTAAGAGCAAGAATCATGCATTTGAACTTAAGGAAGATTATGATATGCCAGTGAAGCCTAACAGAGTTATGTGGCCTGTAGGCACTCAAACTAATAGATATAATATGAAAGCTATTACCAGTTAATTTGATTCTGGTACATTAAAAATAGACTGTTGTACTGATTTCAAATATCGTTCCACTTCCTACCCTGTGCAGTGTGTGGCTACTGAACCTTTCTACGTGCAGATGCAGAAGAGTGGCTGCTTGTAGTTTCACTTCTGCTGTGTCTTGAAGTAAGGAATGAGTTTGAGCTTGGGCTTACAAGGGATAGAATTTATTCTTTCAGGCAACTTGCGAAATTGATGTATTGTTCCTGGCGGGCAATCCAAACAAGTCAACACAGCCAGACTGTCCTGTAATCAATTTTGTATTTTCTATTTTCATCCAACTTTTATGTGAAGACCTCCTCACATTACATGGTTAGATCTGTAACATGTATTCATATAAAAATCTGTAATTTGTTTGAATAATATTTAGCTAGTATTTGAATAATATGAACATTGGCTATTTTTATAAACAATAAAAAAGCTATTTTCTGGTAGATTAAGAGAAATATTATTTAAAATATTTTTCTTATAATAATGGAAGGAGATTTGTAAGATGATTCCTACCCTCCCTCCCCCCAGTATCCAGCTTGAAAAAGTTTCTGTTTCAGGAAAAGTTTGATATATGATTTTGTCCAACAAGTGGAAAGCTTAATTTTTTTTTTCCTTAGACATGTGATAAAAGCAGTTGAAAATTCTGAAAAGCCCAAGGGGAAAATGAACATGTTTTCTTAACTTGCATTCCATCCTATATTCTACAAGGCTCTTGGGTCTATTTATATTCATTTACTTACGGGAAATTTTTCCTCTTCTCAGTCTTTGATACCTCATGTGTAAGCAGAACATATGCATGCAAAAGTTGACAGTAGTGTTTTATTAATTCTTTCATGCAGGCAGAAGGTTCATGGCAATTAAAGATAATTCAGCACTCAAATATGAACAAAGGAAATGCTAATATGTCTGTCAAAAACTCAGCTCAAAGACATAAAAAGGAAAAATATGAAATAATGAAGTAATTTCCAACAGCTTTTAAAATATGCTACAAAATTTATAATAGCAGTGCCAGACAGTGCATGTCAACTTTCCTTTTTTAAACCTTTATTTCATGGTTCTTAGTTGGTTGAGAAATTTCACTGGAGCTGGATGTTTGGCTTTGAAAAGCTTGATTGGGAAAAGATATTGCTTGTTGCTGGATAAATTTTCAGAAAAAAACCCCACACTACTGAGAACATTTCTTTTTACAGCTACGATGACTTGGACAATATTGAATTTTTGTGTTTTGTATGACTCTCTTAGATACACAGAGAGGTGCAGGGTTTTTTTCCCTGTTTTCTTTCAGCAATAATGCAACTATTAATGCATTTTAAAAGTAATAATTTTTCACTTTTTCATATGTGTGTAAATCAAACGGGAGGGTTGCACAGCTGAAAACTGAGTATAATAGCCGCACCTTGCACTGTGAATGCCAAGTATTCATGAAAGTGTAATCTCTACCTAAAGTAATGCAAGATTTCTAAAATGACTGTAATGGCTTTTCTGTTGCACTGTTTTTTCCAGAATAACACATGGAGTTCTGAAACATTTTATATTTTGACATGTCATCAAAAAAAATGAAGTGAACAACCCCAAAGTAATGCACAAGGACTACACAATAAAGGAAATGGACAGTAAGGTCAGAAAACTAAGCCTGGTTCACTGGAGATGGATCTCATTATCACCTAATGCTAGATATTTACAGAAACACCTACATTTCAGGAAGTAGCCTTAGCCTTATGGTGTAGTCTATGGGGAGATACAAATGCTGAAAATACACTGTGTCTCATGTCTGTTTTATTTAACCTACATTTGGAAATAATGAATGGAACCTAGAAATACCTGTTTATCTTCACTATTGAGGAAATCTAGACCACTAGTTTAGATGTCAACTCCTACTCTGTAAATGCCTGCACTAGCTCAGATATATTTGACTTAGATTCACTTCTAGGTGAGATTTTCGTTTTCCTACATAACTTTCTGTGATTGTCTTAAGTTGTTAGGATCTGAAGCAGGGAATATTAAGGTAGCTTCCAAGCATTATGGAGGCTCCTTTAAGGTTAGAAGCTGAGTTAGATCAGGAACTGTGAATTGTCATTGGGTATTACATTAGCTATATTTCCTACCCTCAAATCTAGAACTCTGCTGATAAGTATGAAAAATGTATATTTTCTTATTTCCTCAGTGAGATATACACCTTATTTGTAAATTTCCCTAAACCAGAGCCTACTGTCCACAGCCTTGCAGGCAGAAGTTGAGCTGACCTCCAAAACGTCAGCTCCAATGGCAGATCTTTGTCAGCTTTCAGTGTGAAGGAAATGCCTAGGATGTTCCTAACCCTGCAGTTTCTCACTAGAGAGTGCTTGAGGTGACAAGTAGCAAGGAGATAGAAACAATCCTCTATATGATCTATATGAGCCTGCCACCAGTTTAGTCCTTGCAGCTTGGGAAGTTCAAGGTACCTGCACAGTTGCTTTTCTCGGAAATGCGTCAGGCTCCTCCTGGGTCAGTCACACTTGGACACAGTGGTCTGTAGTATGGATGTGTTCCCCAGTGTTATTTATGCCACTAAGGAAAGAATTATATACAGGTAGGCTTCTAAGTATTTTATGTTGTTTAGTTTTGTTTTCACATAGTGTTTTTCTTCCATCTCCTTCTCCCCACCAAGAGAAAAGCATTTCAGAGATTTCCTTTGATGAGTTCAAATCATTATGCTTTCTAAACTTGTTCTTACGCGATGATTAGCAGAAGCTAATTTGCTCTTTGGGTTTTCATTTCTTGCTTGGGCATGCCTTGTGCTCTCATGTTTTCCCAGGCACGGTTATGCAACATTGCAAAGTCAGATTAGTGATGGACAAGGGCATGGTTACTCTATGTTAAGCAACAGCTAACTGTATGTTATTTGTCAAGATTCCTGTTAAGACACGTAGCTTAGCTTTCATTTTGAAAAGATATGGACACATTTGGTAGTGGTAGTATAGGTTACCGTCAATCAACAATTTTAAATTAAAAAAAAGTTATGCAAAAACTCACTTCAATCAATAGCTTTGATTTTTATTGTTTTCACTGAAATTAAATGGAGTCCAAGTTCCCTACAAACTTAATTTTACTGTATTTCTAGTCATTTTAAATAACAAAATAAGACTGCAAGTGAAAACTGCTCCAGATTTTCCCTACACCTAAGTGACCTGAGACCTTCTTACTATCTCCAAAATGATTGTCCTTCTATTGTTGTTAATTTTGAACCTTACTTTAAAAGCACACAGGGGATTTAGGAAAAAAACACCACCACTCCCCAAACCCCCACACTAGGATTTTATCCTGCCAAATGAATCTCAAAGTAAGCTCATTAAATCACAGATTTCTCCTGAGGTTAATGAGAACTGAAGGTGTTTTGAGTATTACATGCACAATAGCATTAATGAGAAAAGTAGTAGCTGCTATGATAACTACCTGTCTTGAGTGAAGACCAAGAAATTAGCATAGAAAATTTGCTTGACTCTGGCATGCTAACCAAAGACTTCAAATCAACTTTTCACTTTTATGTTTTGTTTTTGTTGGCATTTGTTTTGACAGTTATTTTGACAGATATTTAAGAATGGAGCCTTCTAAGATTTCTTGTGGTCCCTGCAATCTGGAAACTTCACTTGACTTTTGAATTAGGATGATAGGTCAAAATTATATGGTTGCAGCAGTTACAGATGCCCAAACAGCTGAGTAAATACATTGGCACAGAAAACGTTTCTGTAGTGCAAGCCCCAACAGGAATGTGCTTCTGACTCAGAGGAAAGGCAACATGTTCACTGCAGAGTTAGGAGCACTGTGGAGGCAACGCACCTTAGTAGATAAACATAGTTTGCAGGCAAAAAGCTGTAAGTCCCTAGAAGCTCCACTGGCTGTGGAAGCCCCAGAAGGGATCTGTCAGGTGCTCCCAAACTCTCCAAGCTGGGCGTCAGGGAAGAATAAACTATGATCTTGTACCACATGTAATTAGTCAGTCTAAAGCATAAAACCTCTGAGTGATAAAGGTCAGTGATACACAGACTTTCCAGCTGTGGAAAGTTTCCCTGTGTTAGTGAGGCAGGAGGCCTTTTTGCTTCCCTGTGAAACCGGATCAGCTATGCAGTGCCTACAAAGTGAGTGTGATGTGCAAAGAAGAGGGACTTCACAAAAACAATAACTAGAAATGAACCTACTTTTGTTCATGAAGCCCACAAGTTGGTTCCCAGAAGTACTTTGTCCACTGATGGACCACTGGGAAGCAGCTGCCAGGAACCCACTACAGAGCTGCTGGTGAGAGGGAGGCGAGTGCAACTGCTTCAATTGTTTTTTTACTTTGTTGTGTCTTGTTTCCTATCACTCCTCCTGTGGAAATGAACTTTAAGGGCACCTTTATGCTGTCAGAAACAGTGTTTGGAGAAGAAGGGAGAACAGGAGCCCTAACTCATACAAGTGCTTCTCCTTGAGCAGCTCTAAGTAGATGGCAGTTCCCAGAGGCCTTTTTTCCTCTGTTTTTCTTTCCCTGGGTTTCGCAACACAGACTCTATCTGATAGTCTTATGCTGACATCAGTGACAGTCTCATATTGCATTAGAATATGTTTTTTTTGTCTGTTCAGGAAGGGAAGGGCAATCTGACACAATGAGTTTGGTCGCATGGTTATTTTGGTCATAATTTACATATAGGAATGCAATATTATTGACATACTTACTTTAATTAGGACTCTCTAGCTCCTAATGTACCATTGAGAACAAAATCAGAAATTTAATTTCTTCCTGAAATGACCTAACAACCTTACGTAGGCTACATGTCTTTTCATCCATGTGTGTGCATGTCTTCTCTGCCCACTTACATATTCATTCACGTGGGTCGATAACTTGGACTGGAAGCTGAGCTATAACATTCAAGAACAACCTATACAAGCATAGAGACAACACTGTAGTTCAGGAAAAATGGTCATGCTGTGCTTCCTGAGCGTGCCTGACACTGAAATACCCCTAGAGTGTAGTCTGCACATCATGTAGAACCTCAGTAGTAGTATCTAATCCTCCCACTTTGCTGTCTACTGTGAGCTTTCAGCCTGTACCAAGTAGTGTTTTTTTTTTCTGCTACATGGGCAAGACTTTGGAGTATAAATTTTGCTGGTTAAAAATAAGAAAACCAAACAATTGCTGTCATGCTAGGGTTATAAAGTAGTTGCCTCAACTGGTTCATTCTGAAATAGTGACTGCATAAGACTGGTCTAACATAAATGACACTGTTGTCATAAACATATACCTTACA
>VZTO01019326.1:76881-105109 GCA_013400615.1 Syrrhaptes paradoxus | reverse complement strand
AAAAAAAAGAAGGAAAAAAATTTTGGTGCAAAATATGTTTTGCCAACTATGCTGCAATAAGTAGAGCTGGCATTTCCTTCACAGAGCTCAGCTGATGCTTTTCCTTCAAAATCAGCAGTATTCTTCTGATTTACACCATCTGTGGATCCATCCTAAAGTAACACTCCGAAGAGCATGTGGAATTCATTTATGTGGATACGAGTGTTTCGTTTGGCTTGACAACTTTCTTTTGAAAATGTACGCGTTGGACTATCTTCAGGGCTTTCCAGAAGTGCTCAGAATGGATCAAGGTGGAAGGGGTGTAGGTGTCCTTAATGACCTTCCCCTGCTCCTGCCCGCTCTGGGTACAAAGCCAATCCTACAGGATGAGCCTAAAGGCTGCTTTTGCCAAGAACCACTCAACCCGGTTGAGTTGGAACCACTCGAGTGGTTGAAATGCTCATGGTGGTTCACAGGTGGGAGACAGCCGTGCTTCTCCAGGTCTCCACCAGCACTTTGGAACATGGTGAGGTGTGAAACTAGGCTTCAGGATGGCCCAGTGGTGACAGACTTTGCTGGTTTCTGTCCCCCACAACCAGGGATTTTTGTACCTTTTGCCAGCTGGGCTCTAAGCTAGTACCAGAGTCAAACTTCTCATGCTAGCGGTGAAGTTCAAGAGTTGCCAGCTGGCTGCCGATTTTTCCAAATTTCAGTGCCTCTGTCTAGGAATTTCATAATTGCCAGAGTTCAGTGGGACAATTAAGCCAGGATATACATGACGTACTACTACAGTGCATATCTTTGCAAGATTAGGAACTAAACCAATAGATTTTGGCTATGTGGTCCTACTGTACATGTCACCTTATTCAGTAGCAAAGCTTTGATAACATCTCTTAACACTCTGCTGAAAAGTAGAGCCACAGTATTGCCTCTATTTTAAAGAGAGAGCTGAGACTCAGCGGTGAAATTTATCTGGCCAAATGTAGGCATGATCCTGAAGAAGATGGCAAAAACAAGTCAAATAAACCATCATTTAAAAATGTGATTCATCTCCATCAACTGTGGAAGCAGCCAAGCACGACTCGTGAAGCTGTAGATGTCTGCATCACAGACGTAGAAAGTTGGGTGAGATGAATCCCACCCAAAGTGAGTTGGCAGAGTCACATCATGTGTCTGAGAAGAAACTGGGAAGAGGTATGTGGATCTCCCACGTGCTAACGCATTAGCCTTTCTTCCCCAGTGCACAAGCAGAGAATAAATTATCTACGGAGAACATATTTTTGGAAAACCCAGAAGGGAAAGTTTCACATGCAAAGGGGGTGAGCAGTGCCAAGGTTTAATTCAAGACCAGGTCAGCTTCAGACACTGAGTGGTCCTCACTGAGCTGGTCTGCGAGCTGGCCTGACCCAACCTCAAGGTCAATTTTCTATGGAGATCACCTGAGTATGAGAAACAGGTCTTTGGTCACTGTCTGCTTGTGCCATGGAAAAAGCCTTCACCTGGCAAAGATTTCTGACTACAACTGACTTGAAAAAGAGCTGAAGGCTCTTTTTCCCTTTTTTGCATTCCTTGAGAACCATGTAGTTCTTCACTGGATCCAGCATGCTGGAAAAGGGAGGTTCTCTTCTGGTATAAATTCTGGTATAAGTTTACCAGGTAGTGACCAAGGAAGCTCACAACTGCAAGATTTAATAACAGACTTGATGTGCAGTTGTTTGGGTTTCTTGGTGATTTTTTTGGAGAGGAGTGTTGTGTCGCTTTGGGGTTTTTTTTAGGTGTCCATAACTCATATACTTTATAAAAAACACACTAAGAGAGGTTCATGTTTCCATCACAAAAAAGGTTCGTGCCCATGCCATGCTAAAACTGTCTGGTCCTTATATGGGTTTTCATGGCAGCAGTAAATGATGGAGAAAACTTCCACTCATCCTTCTCCCTTTTTGATAATAAATCCAACCTGCAGTGAGCAGGTTGGTTTGGAGAATTGTTACAGAAAACAGTGCAACAAATAGCTCTGGATAGTAGCTGTCAGGGGTTGTGCTGGATTTCTCATTTTCATCAGAGAGAATTGCAGGTGATCAGGCATTTTGCTTCATTAGACTTATCTAGAGCAATATCTTCCATTTTAAAAATGTGCACGAAACACCAAGGTGAAAAATAAAACCCATTGAGTTGGGAGAAAGAAAAGGTGGTCCTGGAGTTTTCGATCCGAGCTAAATAATGACAGTCCATTTCTCGGATCTCTTCAGAGCTGTATGCATCGGAGGTAGAGCATGACTTCTGAAGGATTTGTGGGTCATCACTGATGATATTAGTTGTCTAATAAGGTGTGAATAAGTGGCTCTCTGCCATCCAGTTGGGTGCTGACGTGTGGGTTCAGCTGGGAAAGGGAAAGGAAAGGTGCAGATGTGTATATTCTGATTCCTAGACTCCTCTCTCTAGCCTGCTCCTGCAGTGTGCATGCAAAATTTATTGAATAATTAAATAATCATCTGGCCAGTAGAAACATTTATAAAGGACATTTAATCTGTGTTCTTTTGTCTGGCTTTTCTTGCACCTTTTTTTTTTTTTTGCATGCTCCCAGGAAGATTATTTGAAAGTGATTATGCCCAAATACTGTTTAATCTATGACAGGCTTGTTAGTGTCCAAATACTGTAGTAATCCTGCACAACGAAGAGTGGAGCTGAGACTTAATTTTTAATTTAATACAAAAATATAAAATACAGTCATTAAAGTCTCATGCAGCAGGCTCAGTGTTCGCATGTCTCTGAAGTTTAGTACTAAATAACCAATTAAGGAAGAAGACATAGAGACACAGACTTTAACAAATAGTCTCAGTCGTTGTGTGTCCCCATTTTTTTTTTAATATAATATTCCTAGCTGGGGTCTGTAATTGAATTATCCTTCCTTACTTCTCCTTTTCCACTACAAAAAAAAAAAAAGGATAAATCAGAAAAATCTTGCTCTGTTTCTCTTAATAGGAATCTAATGGCTCCTTTTCCAAACTGTCTCTGTTTTAATGCTCATATTGAAAAGGAATAAATGCAATATGTGGAAGAACACAGATGTTTATTTATTTATTTACAGACTCTAACCCTGGACAGAGCCATGAGAATAGGAGCTAGAAACGGTGCAGCGTAATTCCTCTGTTTTCCTCTGTAAATAGGAGATTAGCATCACAAAAACTTCCTCTCTCACTGAACTAATATATTCATTTTCTTTTTTGTCGAAGCCAAGAGATACATAAGCCAGGGGTGGGGATGCAATGAGTGGAAAAGAAAACTAGTTAAGGAAAACAAGTGCAGACTAAGGAGCAAAGTGAGAACTCACAGGGAAAAAGTTAAATGCCCACAGTGAATAGTTAACCTGCAGATCACTGGGACAATGTATTTTAGTGTTAAATTAAACTCGAGGTTGTTAGAGGTAGAAGATGACTGAGTCGACAGAGGGCAGGTGTCTGGAGTTAAAATAGTAAATTAAAAACTGGTTTTAAAGGCCAAGTAAATCCCAGTTCCTCAAGACATATTAAGCTTTCCTCTGTCAAAGAAGAGGGAATAGGAAAGTAATTTTCTCTTTTCTCCAAAATAAGGTGTTCATTAAAATTACAGGATGCTGTTAAACTAAAGGGTTTCAAGCTTCATCCTCTGAAGCAGCTGATATCAGCCCTTTCAAAAGAGGATAACGCACGAGAGGGCTATTTCTCCAGCCCTGCGTGATCCACTGCTGCTCCTAAGCTGCCAGTCTTGGACACTTAACATAAAGCTCATAATTAATAAACAAAACGAAAGTCTCAGACCACAGCTAATTAGAGTGAAATATCCACGTTGCTGGTTTGCTGGGATGCAGCTGAGCTTGTTCCCCCAGCGCTATTTTCTCACCAGGCTAGCTGGAACATGTGCTTAACAAACCGAACCATCACACACTCTACTCAAGCAATCTTTTTTTTTTTTTTTCCACTCTAAAGATGAGCTGAATTGTATAATTACTCATCAGCTTCCCTACTTCAAAGGAAACTCGGAGACTGTTGCACTAATGATAGCCTCAAATTGGCGGCTGAGAAGAAGGTAATTAGACTCACGCTGCTCAAGGAAATGAGGAACAGATTGTGTGTTCAGGAGAGCATTTTGTAGGTGCAGCTACAAATTAAGACCTCTACGATGTCTGAGGAAATGGTGAGTCAGTCTGTTGACTCTCACGGAAGGCTCAATTCCAGTATTGTCACTGGGTTCGCATCCCTGTTAGAGCTGCTCCGTGCCCTTCAAGGTGCGCGTTCCTAGAGACCTGGTGCTGCACCTCGCAGGGAGCTGGATGGAAGGTGGAGGTGTTAAATGAAGCATCTTCCCCTTATTCCAGCCCTTCTCAGCACCTCTTCTTCCTAGCTGCTGTATGCAGCCATGCATCTTGGTCACTCCATCGAATCACAGGATGGTTTGGGTTGGAAGGGACCTTAAAGCCCATCAAGTTCCACCCCCCTGCCATGGGCAGGGACACCTCCCACTAGCCCAGGTTGCCCAAAGCCTCATCCAGCCTGGCCTTGAACCCCTCCAGGGATGGGGCATCCACAGCTTCTCTGGACAACCTGGGCCACTGCCTCACCACCATCAGAGTGAAAAAATTTCTCCCTAACATCTAATCTGAATCTCCCCTCTTTCAGCTTAAGACCATTACCCCACATCCTATCACTGCACTCCCATGGAGCAGTTGTTCCTCCAAGTCCTGTTAACCAGAGTTTGCGGTTTGGAACATAATCTGGGACCAGGTGCTTCGGGGTAAAGCAATCCAAATTGCTTAATGCAGAAGGAATACGTTCTTCAGAAAAAGGTGCTGAGGTCAGGAAGCTGTTGAGGCATCTGGAGACCACTACTCTAAAGCCCTAACAAGTGGCCTGGACATGAAAGCAGACATGAAACCCAAGCTCGAGGGAATGTTCTGGCGGAAGGAAGAGTTTCATGCTCCACCAGACCTCTAGAAAACCTTCCTCATTCTCCACTCAGCATCCCATGAAAGCTGCTCCCCTGCTGAGATGGTGGAAGGTAGCCACCCAAACAGGAAAGACCACAGCTTTACTTAATTTTATTACCAGAGAATGTTATTAAATATACAATATAGACTGGAGAGGAAAAAAAAAAACCAACATACCTCTGATGCTACGTCATGATTTAGAAAACACAATAATTTCCAGGTAATTGCATCAGCTTGGACTAAGAGCCCCAGGTAGCTCATTCTGTAACACAAGGCACTGTAATAGCTTGTTTCAAAGAGATAAAGTAGCAGCACAGAAATCTCAAAGAAATACCATACCTAAGGAAACCTTAATAAGGTGAATTTCGTAGTTATTACCTAGTTAGGCTGGCAGCTAAGTCAAGGCTCTTTCATTCTCTTGACAAATTTATGAGGTTGGGGTAAGCTTAACACCCAAGTGTCCATGTCCAAATGTTCCTTCAGATGCTGTCTGAATTAAAGGAGCTGCGCTTCTCCATGCTTTCCATACTCTTCAGTGCTTTTTGCTTCCTATCTACAAGAAAAAAGATATTCAGGGATGACAACAGTGAAAGGAACAGATATATGGTCAAGCGTTGGTTGAAGATTCGCCAGTTCATCTGATTTTATTCTCAGCAAGGATTTTTTGCCTATATTTAGGCAACTCCCACACTTCTCAGAAGACTCTACACTTCACCAAAGAGTTCATCACATTTTAAATGTCGTGAGAAGATGGACAGACACATTTAAAACTAATAAGAGCAAAAAATCTCGTAGACATTGCCACAGAACAAAATATTGTATTAAGAGTAGTAGATTAGATGTCATTCTAGGAGAAGAATTTTGACGCTCTGTGGTGGGACACTATTCTTGGCAGTTCTGTAGGCTGTTAGGATTGTCTCCAAGTCGATGTGGAAGCTTTTGTTTATCAGGAATTTAAGTCCTTCTCCTTGTACAGAGTCTGTTATGATGGCATGCCATGGCACGGTACCAGGTATGTCTGTTGACGTGGGTCTTGTCAACGTCTCAAACGTAAGCAAGAAGTTGGCCTGCTTTGTTTCCCAGCACAAAATCCATTATTTTGCTGCCTGAATCCAGGCTGTCCCATCACCACTTTGGGATGCAGCCAGCAGAGCTGGAGGTCAGAAAAGGTGCTTGCCTAGTGCTGTAATAACTGTGCCGTTAATAAGCTAATACTCTTAACATTTTTCACATTTCTGTATTATTTTTCTTGTCATCTGATACATACTGCTCATACTGCCCTGATTCCTAATGTCATTTTTCCCCTCTAGGCTAATGTCCTCATCCTTAAAGTCAAATGGCGATGGATGAAGACTCGTAGGCCGACAAATCATCGCGATCATTGACTCTCCTCCAAGATGATAACAATTCAATGGGAGTTGACCTTCTGCTTGCCGTGTTCACATCACACTGCTGGCTGCTCCAGCCATCCAAGGAAAGCTGCCAGCCATAACCATTCGCTTGCTGCGTTAGTTGCCAAACATCTGGTCCGCCAGCTAGGAACTACTCTGCCAAGCTCCAGTTGCGATGAGTTCCCCGGCACTGATCCAAGCTGAAAATAGGTGCAATCGGATCCGTAGACCTCTTTCTTTGTATTTATTCATTGGGGGAGGAAAGCAGGAGAGGAGGAAATGAAGCTGAGTTTTACGCAGACAAGTCGCAGGAGAATCTCCAAAGGACTGGAAGGAGAGTTTGACTCAGACAGAAAAACCCAAGAATCCAGATGCTTATCCAAAAGCCTTTGATCTATCAGCATGGAAAGTCTAGGTCAGGTTTTCAGGCTCTTCCTTGAAATTTTTGGTGCTTTTTTAATCCTGCTTGAAAGTCATCCATCTCTGCGTACTTCTATCTCTCAACAATATTCATAAACAAGGAAGGCAATAAGTAACGAAAATGTCTGAATGTTCATTCACATTCTGGGTGTCTTTTGAAATTTCTTCTCATTTTATTGTTACCATTTGTTCACAGTGGGTTTCCTAGGCTGAACATATCAAGAAGAGTAACCATTCTAAAACCATAATGATATTTTTGAAAAAGTAATAGTATGGAAGCTTTACCTGGCAATATTCTTTTATCAAAGTTAGGCATTGTTTTCTCAGTGTTTTGACCTAAAAAAAAAAAAAAGAGTAATAATAACCGTTCAAATTCACACATGCTTTAAAAAAATACTGTAATTAAAAAAAAAAAAGAGGGAAAAAAGAAAAAAAAACAAAACAGCTAGACATTATTCAGATAGAAGAAAAGAAAGCTGAAAAAACTTAAGAAAATGTTTTGATTTCAGTGTAAATAGTAGCAAAAACAAATGTCCATAAGATTGTGCTTGTTTTCTTGGATATGTTTCTACAGTATGAAGTCAAATTGTCACTAACTGCCAGTTGGCTGCCAAAGTTGTTTCCAGAAGTTCAAGTTTCTCAGTGGCTCTGCTGTGACTTTAAAGTGTGAAGAGTTTGCCCAAAGAGCCCCATCAGAGGAAGAAGGAGTGGGCTGGATCTTAAATTGCTGCACTTAGAAGGTCTTTAAGAGGAAAATTATGTATGAGGAGGTGGTGGAATGTGTTGAAAAATTAGTCCAGGGAGAGCGTGTCGATGACATCCGGGATGGGGATTAACAATGGGGCCCTGCTGTAGTTTGGAAACACTCTACTGCAGGCGGCAGTGAAACTAAGGAAGTCTGCTCTACAGTGGCTCTTTCCTGTGCAGATCCTCTGGTGCCTATAAAGGGTAAAGTTACTCTTCCTTACATTAGGGAAGTTATTTAAAAGACTTCTCTCCTCTGCTTGGGGACCTTTTGCTGCAAAATCTCCAAGGAATCTGTATATTTAAGACTTCGTCTCTCAAATTAAGTTGACACTGACTATTATTTTTAAAATAGGTTGTTGAGGGGAAGGAGGTAGAGGCAAGATGATGAGACACACCAATAACCAGACACAACCAGACAGCACAATTGGGTGTATTTTCTTAGGAAGACAGAAAAATTTCAAATATTGTGTAACAGGTAGTGTTCATCCTGTGCTTTGTGAGAACAAGGAGATGAAATATCTGAGCAATGGACAGAATAATCTGCACAGAGACACTACTGCGAGTGGTGAAGAAAAGACGTAAAGTATTGTCTGTCTTAAACCAAAATTGCCTTGTGTGTTGGATAGGACAGGGCCATCTGATGTGCTCCCTGCTGTCCCACCACAAGGAGCATGTGTCACTTGCCCAGGACATGATGCAATATTTTTCATGTTTTGGTTCACTCCAAAAACTCCATGAACAACGAGACATTGCAGTGAGAAAGTGCCGAGGAAATCTGGCGTTTCCGTCTATGTAACAGTAGGGACCTGATTCTCCTCCAAACCATGTGGTTATGAGTGTGATGACTGCTGCTTGTTCCTATTTTGGGGAAGTCACTCTACCTTTTCTGTCTTGGCTCCTGAAATCTCAGTTTGCCACAAAGCTCCTGACAGAAGTATGTCGAGGCATCGTGACACTGTTAGCAGAGGGAGCAGGGGGGACAGGCAGACTGTGAAGCAGACCCTCAAGAGTGTTCCATCCCAAGAAATAAGAAGTCAGCCAAAAAAAAGCCCGTGTGGATGAACAAAGAGCTGCTAGCCAAACTCAAACAAAACAAAACAAAAAAAAAAAAGGAAGCATACAGAGACAGGAAGCAAGGATGGGTAACCTGGAAGGAATGCAGAAATATTGTCTGAGCATCCAGGGACATAGTTAGCTATCATCAGGAGCAGTCAGCATGGCTTCACCCAGGGAAAGTTATGTTTGACCAACCTGAGGAACTTCTACAGTTAAATGACTGGCCTGGTAGATGAGAGGAGAGCTGTGGATATTGTCTACCTAAACTCCACTAAGAGCTTTGACACTGTCTTCCACAAGACCCCCATAAAAAAAACCTCATGGTCATCAGTGACATGAAGTCCAGTTGGAGACCAGTGATGTACCCCAGGGGTCTCTACCAAGTCCACTCCTGTTTAACATCTTCATTAATCACCTGGATGATGGGGCAGAGTGTACCCTGAGCAAGTCTGCTGATGACACAAAACTCCAGGAAGGCAATGGGTGGAAGAAGACGACATTTTTGGAGGTAGCAAACACAACTTCCACACCATGGGCTGAATGTATCTCAACGTTACAGAAAGCCCAGAAGGTGCTTTCATACCTGTTAAGCCAACAAACCCACTTCTTGTCTTACATTTTATAAGGGACAAAAATTTAAAAAAAAATAAAAAAAGAAAAAAAAAAGAATGGCTATTGCACATTACTGGTCTTAGACTCCAGTTTTATTCCACAGTGCTGACAATGATGGGAGTCGACAGGATGACAGGACAGGTTAGAGTCATGGCACAGTCCTCCACCTCATATTTGTCCTCACTAAAATCTTTCATAAAAGAAACATATTGTAAGTCAGAAACACCTCCCTCTTAGGCTGCAATGTCCTCAATGGTAATTGGAAAGATGGGGGATGATGTCAGTTCCCAATACCGGTTAATGATCCACAAGCGGTGTGAGGATGGGAATACTGGGGTGCCTCGATACCCTATCGCTAGCCATGGCAGCAAGGTAGTAGAAGGACGATAGTGTCATGGGTGGAGAAAAATTTTACAATCCACATCAAAGACTTGCAGCTCCTCAGAGTAGGATATTCTAGAGATATTAAGATTCATCAAATGAAGATCTGACCTACTTCAGCTGAGCCTGACACCCTCGGTATTGTAGCATAAGCCTCTGCTACTCTAAGGATCCACTTCATTGAACAACAGACATCACAGGCTGCTATTTTTGTGCTTATAACCCGTATTTTAAGAGCCTGATACCTTTGCATATGCCAGCAGGAAGGCTGCTAGGTTGGTCTGCCAGTCCTATTTAGGGGTGCAAAATCCCCTTCACTGATGGGACAATCATCAGCAAAACAATTTCAAGTGCTTCAAAAGATTTTTTATTTTTTTTCCATGGCCAATCTAAAACGGAAAAAACCTCACTAAGAGATTGGATCAGATTCCTCGCTCAGTAAAGGAAAAACAAAACGACATCCAAACCTCTTAAGTCTTTTCACACATGGAAGGCCAGGGAGCCAAAATTCTCCTTCATCATTTCCACGTACAGCTTTCCACACACTGAGCGTTACAGAACAGCACTTTTTACATAACAAATATCCCTTCAACAGAGAAGAAGAAAAAAAAAAGTAGGAAATCACATACATATCTGCCTGTATTTTCAAGGATTTCTGTTGGTTTCTTTTTTCACTTGCTATAAAAAGACATTTTCTATGGATACTGGAAGTAGCATTGCATCCTGTTGTCCAGTTACCCGGCTTTACCCCACACTTGTTGAGGTCAGCAGTGAACTTCTCACCACCTATTCAGAGACCAAAATTCCACTCTTTTCAGTGAGTTCATTTATGTTGGCGAGCGTGTTTCAGAGTTCTGGGTATCCCAGTATTATCCCAGACAATTTCATGTTTGCATTTTAGCCATTCAAAGCCTACTCAGTCTTCCACTTCCACATTAACATTTTTGCTGAGTTCTTCATTTAAAAAATTAACAAATGTTGGGCAGGATAGGGAGAGGATGTATTCATATATTCATTTGTTACTCATATAATCAAATTATTTTCTATGGGATTGGTATTTTTTTTGTGTCCTATAACAGCCTGATCAGAGTTGCCATCATGTGTCATTAGCAATAGGTGATGGAGGGAGTGGAGAAGGCTTTCCATGCAAGCATCTTATGGCAAGGAAGTTGGTTCTCATCAAAACCAGCAGGAATCCAACATGGGTTTATAAAACTTGACACTCCTGAATCTCCACACAATGAAAAATCCTCAGCTACCAACAGCAGAAAATGGGGAAAATTGGAATCCCTATGAACAGAATATTGAACAGGCTTACTTAAAGGATGGGTAACGTTCCACTCCCCATGCCATAGGTGGGACACAACATTTAAACACGTTCATACATCTCCCCATAAACGTACACAGGCAGGTTTATCAGCAGTGAAACACCTGCACAGATCAACAACCAATTTCCAAGTTAATGGCATTTTAAATGTAAAAACATATTTGTAATACTGGCAGGGCTTTGTAACACAGCTTAAATTGATGTTTAAATCTAAGAAACTTCTGGAAAGTCTGGCAATGCTAGTAGACTGGGATTTCTTGTACTTTCTGTGTTGGTTTTTTTTTTTTTTTTTCAGCACAAAATTCAATCACCTTTTCATGTTCTTTCCATGGATCTAAATCTCTGCACCTTCTGGAACCCAAAGAGACTGGTAACCTTTGAAAAGTTCAGCGGCCCCACTCAGGTTCACAGCAGCACATTTGGAAAGTCTTACACTGTGTTTTGGTTCTGAGAAATCATCCTGATAAGCAGAAGCCGTGGATTTGGCAGAGCAAGATGATATTTAAAGCACAGAAGAGTTAGCAGGTGTCAGGAAGTTTCTGCTGCATCTTCCATATTGCATTTCACTGTGTGGTTATCTGCACGGTTTTTGCAATTTTGCAAACTGTTAGGAGTCCCGGCTATGATCTGCTAAGCAGGAAAACTCAGGTAGAGCCTGGAATAGAAGTTAACTGTCATTTGTGGATTTGCTATGCTACTTCAAAATTAGCTCTATGCAGAAATTTATCTGTAGCAAATGAAAGGATCTTAATTGGAGTTCTAATGACTCTGAAATCAGTGGCTTCAATACCAGAGGAGCATCTGGGTGTACATTCAAGAAGTGGGAGAGCTGATTGCAAAGGCGACACTGCAAAAAATGTGTTGCACAAAATATCTTTCAGAACATTTCTGAAAAAGTTGACAAAAACCATAGCCTTTGTATGCAGGGCTCGATTTCTCATTCAGAAATGTAAGTGCAGATGTCTTCGTTAGTCTGGGGTATCTAAGATCCACTCTTAATCAGGGGGTGCACAGGCAGGAGGAGGGGTAATGATTGTAAGCTGAGAGGGGAGATTTAGAGGAGATATTGGGAAGAAATGTTTCCCTGTGCGGGGGGTGAGGCAGTGGCCCAGGTTGCCCAGAGAAGCTGTGGATGCCCCATCCCTGGAGGGGTTCAAGGCCAGGCTGGATGAGGCTTTGGGCAACCTGGGCTAGTGGGAGGTGTCCCTGCCCATGGCAGGGGGTGGCACTGGATGATCTTTAAGGTCCCTTCCAACCCAAACCATCCTGTGAGTCTGTGTTCCATCCACTAGTTCCACCATCTGCCAGCACTGATGAGAGAGCAGAGAGCCATGCCACGTGGAGAGACAGCTGGAAGTCCTGCAGATGTCCTAAAACATTTCAAACAGCTCAGGGCAGCTTTGCTGAGGCAAATATATTGTACTAACCCTGTCTGTGATATTGCAAGAGGGGTCTTCCCTTTTGTTTGGATGAGTTTTGCCATTCTGTTCACTTACACTGAGCAGCAGCCCTCTGTCTTACGCTGAAAATTAGCTGCAGTGGATGATGGATTTCAGTGGAACATTATTTTAGTCAAGTGAAACCTCAGTGTCAGCTGAGCAGTTTCCAGCCTCTGACTACTACTAATAAACACTTTTCACCAGCTTAATTCATTAGATAGGGAGCAAGGATCAAAGACACAAAAGAATTTGCAGCTTAAAAAAAAATAATAATAAAAAGCTGTGGTTTCCTTTTTTTCCTTTTGAGCCGTCACATTTTCTTTCACTGGGTTTTCTGCGTGAGCCTTGATGATGGTACAGATTTCTAAAAATGTGAACCCCCAAAGAGCACCAGCCGTGGGAGGGAAGGCAGACTGAACCTGCAATTACCGACGGTGCCCAACTTTGTGCCGTCTCCTTCAGGATGTACCTGATTGACAGGTCAAAATACTTTCTTGTAGATCATGATGTCTTTACAGAAAATTGCATGATCTTTGTGAAAAAAATTACTTCGCCCAGTAAGGTGTCTTGCCTTGCAGGGGGAAGAGTGCAAAAAGGAACAAAATTATCCCGAAGAGGAGAAAAAATCCATCTGTTGGTAGCATGACGCGTACCTACGTAATTATTTCAATCTTGGCTTTCAAGTGCCTAACTCCTGTTGTTCATAATCAACACAGGAAGGCAGGCATTGCTCTCGATGGGAGCAGAATGCAAAAATATTCTCAAGTCCTTTGAAATACTAGGTTTATGTCTATCACTCTCGTTTTTCTACCTTGTCTGGAGAAGTGTCTTCATAAAGCGAAAGAGAAGATGATCCCTGAAGCTCTGAAATAGTGCCTGGCCTTTTTTGACCACCAAGATGTTAGGAGGATCTGTCCATGAAATTCTAAGTAACAGCACCTCCTTTCTCATCCTTTGAGTGTATTTCTGCAAAGTGCAAAACTACTTTTGTATCGAATAAACAAATTTTTCAGTCTTGACTTTTACAATGAAATATAAAAGCTCGTCTTCTGGCCTCAAATGTCTGAACAAGAAATTCAGATTCAGTTTTCAAGGCAATAAGCAGAACTAAATGAACACGTGGACCTCTAACTCCTGCTTTCTTTAGGAGACTAAATGCCTTCTTGGATCTTAACTTAGGTGTAATTGTTGCAGAGAATTGCTTGGCAATATGACTTTCCTGAAGCTCAAAATATAGAAGGAAAAATAAAAGGAAATAGCAACAATAAAACAAAAAAAAATATTTTATTTTTTACAGATAAATTTCAGATTTCCCAAAATTGATGGATGACACTATTGTAAGAATTTAAGATAATGAATCTCTGTTATAAAGTGGGAGACTAATAAGCTACAGTGCTATTATTATTAAAAATAATAACTTGGAAAGCCACAAGCAATGGAAACGACTGGATGACATTTACAAAACTCCAAGGTAAACAGATTCTGCGCTTGGATCCATTAACCTTTTCAGCTTAAACTACACAGAGCTGTACTTCAACCTGACAACCGCAACAGTGAAGCCAAGAAGAACTGGGCTCCAAGGCAGATGGGAAACTGAAAAACCTAACTTTCATCTGGGACCTGTGCAATGAGCAAATACAAGTGTTGCAAAAGCTCAGTGCTCTGAAACAACAGATCGTAGACATTTCACTTCTCTAAATGTCGGGAAGTTCTGAACATTTTTTGTACGTGTTGCCGTCTCTATGTTTCCAACAACATTTAATAACATGCCCTTTTCTAAGAGTCATTTTGTGAAAATCAGCCAGTTAATATTAATGAGGTATTGTAGATCTTGATGAGACCGATGTTCCCTTTGAAGATGCGGAAAGAAACAAAGAGCAATTAATTGGTCTGGTCTGGTTTGGGGTACGATTTCTTGAGACTGAGTGAGCCAATATACCAGCTCACTATTTCTAGATGGGTAGGGTATGCTTCAATCCTCCCATTTTCGCCCACCACCCACCCACCCCGCTGGCCACACATTCATGCCTCTTACCCTTGGGCCAGTTTTGCATTCATCAGGTTCCTCCACGAGTCAGGTCAACACACCAAAATGTCAGAAAATTAAACAAGAGTGGAGGAGAAGGATGTCGTTATTGAGTGAGTTAAATCAGCTCTGCAGAGTTGAAGGGAGCAGAAACAATGGGGAGGACAACCTGGCTGATAATAGGACAAAGGAGGAGCTGGGGCCATGGTACCTAACCCAGTGGGTGGTTTTATGATGTTGGTTGAGACACACCTTCTGCAGGCTGTGAGGATCAGCCAGCAGTGTCGGGCAAGTCCATATCTACAACTTTGGCTAGTGCCTCAACATCATCGCATCCTTGTGGTTGAAGACGGAATCATAACGGGAGAAGATTGTTTCTGGTATTTCCTGATTTGCAAAAGTTTGGTGTTCCAGGATCATGGCAATGTGGTCACAAGTAAGGCACTTGTTACTAAGAATGAAGTTTGGCTTCTTAGTGTTCTCATCGTTCATTGCAGGTGCTTTTAAAATTTCTCTCTTTGTCACTTAATACTGAAAAGTTTTATTTCTGCAGACTAAAGTGACAGTGCTCTTGCAGCTCCTATTAAATCCTTCAAAGCAATTTCTAGGGAAATAAAAGGTTATACTAAATGGCAGTGACAGGAGAATTAAGGAGAAAGAAAAAAAATTGAATTCAACCAGAAAATGGAAATTATCACACATTCTCTAAAAAATGCTGGTCTACTAACAACCATGAATAAGCAACGACAGGACGGAACATTTTTCATGTCACCAGAAACGCAGCCAGGCTGCAGGGCTGCATCGTACGTGTGTTTTCACACCCTGAATGTCAGAATGTGTTGAACGAGCCCCATTCTCTGGAAGCTGGTGTGATCTGTACCCCCCAGGTTCCAAGAAGGATATGTCCTGGTATTGGCAGAGCAGCAGGATGAAGTAAGGTCCCTGGTATGTCAGCCCCACCTGTTGGACTGACCATCAATCAGAGCTGCCAAAGCCTTACCAGAAGGGTGACTAATCCATGCTGGAAATATCAGAGAACTTTCCAGGCCTTGTTGTTTTGTAGTTGCAGAATGATGGTTGCTGGTATTGTATAAATTTACTGGACACGTTAATAAAAATGTCCGCATGTCATCACGTCAGCTTAAAGCTGTCTATGACTTTTTCCCATAGATTTAAAATAGAGCAAGTGAAGTTCTTCAGCCCCATTGTACCTCTGCTCCCTGTTTGATAACCCTTCTCTATCTTAAGGCATGAAGGAAAAGTCAGAAAATTACATGAGACTGAGATACAATGAGGGGAAGGTCCAGAGGCAGTTAGAAGAAAATATTTGAGAAGCACACTGGGAACAAGAAATCCTCCCCAGCTGGGTTAAACTGGTACAGGTCAGCTGAAGTCAAAACAATCCAGCTTTTTGCAAGGGAGTCACTTAAATAGCATTAAGACTTTAATAACCAGATAAATGACAGTATCATGAGCTCTCAGAGAGGACATGCTCTTCTTCTCTTGATATTTCCTGTAGTTTTGTGCCCATGAGCATCTCTCTGCGGATGGCCTGTCATTGCAACACACGTTCAGAGAAAACTGTCAAACAGACCATGAATAATCCAGGGGGAAGTCAAACTAGACAGAGATAAAAATCAGTGTGCATTCTTCCAAATGAAACACATCTTTTGTTACTTGTTTTAGAGTTACATTCCTGCTCTTGTCTCTCATAATCACATAAAGTCCCAAAAAATCTTGGCTTTGTCGTTCCGCCCTATCTTAGACATTCCAAAAATCGTCTTCCTGCAGATCATTTTGGTGACCACGATTTATTTGCTCCTTGCTGGCTTTGGGCATGTTTTCCCCATCGTCAACTATTTTACTACAACTGCGGGTTATCAAGTGTTAGCTAAGCCCTAGGAAATGCCTTATGCACATCTTCCTCATCTGTTGCAAGAATGAAGCAAAGTCGATTATTTTTAATGTTCTGAATTTGGGCCACGTATAATAAAGCTTTAGAGAACGTGCCAGCGACTTACTACTCATGAGATAATGTACAGCTTGCTATGTGGAATTTTCTCAGTTGTATATTACCATGTAAACATGCGTCCTTACTTATATGGAGGATGTGGGCAGAGAAGCAATTTTTATTTTTTTTTAAAAAAAGAAGTTTGTGATTTTAGTCTGGATATTTATTGAAGCTGGGAGGGAAACACTGAGCTGACAAAGTGCTTACATACTTGAGTACATAAAGATTTGTCTGAGAGTCTGGAGATGTGAGTCCTGGTTATTGCTCCATCAGTTACAGTTTATATAGTTTGAGTGTTTCTCTTAATCCCTTTACCTTTGATGGCTTTCACCCCTAAAAGAAGGACAATGGCATTCATTCATTGCTGTGAAGCATTGGAAGAGCTTTGAGCTGAAATAATTGGGTTACTGTCTCAGGGAGACCGCATATACAACCATGTCCTTCTAACCCAGAAAGAAAGACATTACGCTTAGACATCCATCAGCAAATAAAACAGACATAGCCTGGACGCAGGCACAGCCATGATTTTGTAAACTGGTTGAGATCCCTTGCTCAAGAAGCAGCAGGAGCCAGGGACAATTCCCAATGGGCGGTTTGGATGTGGCCATTTTCTTTTTTGGAGGGAGGGGAGGGAAAGAGTTTCGGTGTGTGAACATGAGTCATGATGTGTAACTTGGCCTCGGGGCCGGCGAGCAGGGCCTGACATGTTTTATTTACCGCATAATGAAGTGGGAAAGGGAAGGAGAGGGGGGTCACGCATGGGAAATAAATACCGTGGCCTCGCGTTTAAATGTCGGTGTGATTGCATACTGCTCGGTTTCCCTGACCTTTCCTATGACCTTGGGCAGCACCTGGTGCCTCTTCTTCGGCATTTTATCCACCCTGGCTCTTGATTGCCTCGGGGAAGGCCCTGCAGCTCAGCGGCTGAGTCCAAGAGCCTCCTGTCTCTGCAGCCGTCCCAGTAATACCACTGCTCGCCTTTTCTGCCGGGATGACTTGTAGAGGAGCAGAGGAAGGGAGAACACTCTGGCCCTGCATGTTGTTACCCAGTCTCCTGCTTGAATCTGCAAGATCCTTCTTCTGTCATCCATCGCACTGACACCTCTCCCACTCTCTAAGACATCACGCTGCTCCCCACACATCCCAAGAACTCATTTACCAAGTACGTTGACCTTTGCTTTGGGTGCAAGCATCCTCCTTCCCTTTCCCCCCACTTGCATCTCTCATCCCTGCCCCTAGAAAGAGAAGGAATCCTGATATTGGGGAATATGCCATGCACAGGTAGACTTGCAGCAAGACATTTGGGAATGACTTCTTCCCAAGTTTTTCTGGGCTCCATCACACCTCCTCGGGGCACCTCCCATTCTCCCCTGCTCCTCTCCTTCCTTCTCTTTTGCTGGCAAATCTCCATTCCCTCTTCCCTGGCACTAGCAATCACAGCAGCAGCAGCATCTGGCAGAGCAGAAAAATATCTCCCCCCACCCAGGACCCCCTCTTCCTCCCATCTTCCTCTCCTTTGCTACAACTCCTGGTACATTCCTAGATTTTTAGCTTCCAGCAAGAACAAACTCTGCATCCATCCAGTCAAAGCAGATGTGGAGTCAATTCCAAAGGGTTCTCCACATTCTATTTATAAATCAGCCAGGGTATTATTATTATTATTATTATTATTTCTGGGGTTGAAAAAACAGAAGAAAGTATGCCCTATTTGTGTAGATTTTTCTGTCCTGGAACATTTTGGGTGTCGTTTGCAAATCCACTCACAACCAGTAGACCAAGCCTGCTGTGGCTGCAGCAGAAAGAAGAGGCAAACTCAATTAGAAGTCGACTCATGATAAATTTTCTGTTGCCATTGGCTAGCAGTCTTGGATGGGAGAGCCAGCCAGCTCCGGTGCCAAGAGGAAATCTGACACAGATGACAGTCTGACTTCCAGTACCTAGAAAAAAAGGGCCAGCCAGCTCTGTGTGCGCGTAGGATTTTTTTTTTTTTCAAAAATGTTCATACATCTTAAGAGGGGAATCCAAGCCTCAGTACGCTCCCATTTCTGTGCATAGGAACAAGACAAAACACATTCTCCTGCTTCTGGCAGGACTCAAGGAGAAACATTTCAGACACTCTTCTGTAACCAGGATCCCCTTGTCCACCTTCCCAGTCTCCCTTTGTTGTTTTTTTTTTCTTTTATATGAAGTGACCTGAGAGGAACTTGCCTGGTGATGCTATTTTCCCCCTCCCTGAGTTCATGGCAGGTTGACAGTGGCTCGAGTTAGGCTGAGACACGATGTCTGGCAGATGTTTCCAGATGTGCTGCTCTCCTGCACACCCGGCCATTGGTGGATACTCTGTTCCAGTATCAGGCCACGAGTCTTTTCCCATCATCAGAAGTCATCTGCTTCCAAAGCTTTCAAATCTGCTTCTACCTTCAGACTCAAAGGTCCAAGCCCCAGAATATGGGGTTGAGTTTTGATCTTTTTTCCTGCCTAAGCAACCCCATTCCTGGAGCAAAGGCAAGTTTGTTGAATAAAGAGTAACTTGGTGGCTGTAAAGAAGAAAGAGTTTGACTTTTGAAGTATTTAATTATTATTTTTCTGAGGTTTTTATGGCTTCCATTCAGAATTGTGATCCCTTCATGCCAGATACGGTACAAACGTATAGATATAATTCTTGTAGTACTGCATTTAATATAGAAACATATATGTAGCTATGTAAAAACCAATATAGAACCATAGTACCTCCAGACTGTTAAATACAGTTCCTGCACTGATAGTCTTTCCTAGGAGCTTAACCCTGAAAATGCTGAAATAGATAGGGAGGGTTAGATTTATTCTAGCTAAATTATTTTTGTGCAGAAAATACAGTCCTGTAAAACTGAAATGTCGGGAAGAAGAGAGCAAATGCACTGGTCAATGCCTATTACATAAATCATATTGGAATTTTTTTTTTCTGATCTGCTGTGGGGTACTTAGTTTCCAACCCGTTCAATAGTATTGTCCTATTAATGCATCGCTTTATGGGAGCTGTAGTTCAAAATCTGATGCACTCTTGCACAAATGAATTGACTGGAAGACTTTGCTCACCATGTGCTTGCTATAAGTCACACATTCTTTTGACAAAGTTTTACTTGATGCATGACAAGAGATTTAATCTGACCATAAAGCCTTCCTTCTACAAAAGGAAAAAGATTCAAACCACTTCGAAGACTCTAACATTAACACACCACATCAGAAAAACAGAGTTTGATGATGAAAAAGCTCCAAACAAAGGTTCGTTTCAACAAGTCAAATTAGAGCATTTCAATTTCAGGAAGGTTAAAATGTTTCTCTTCAACTGAATTATTGAAATGAAAAAGTGTAATTTTTTTTTTCATCGAAATTTCTCATAGTTTCTGTCTCATAAAAAAATGACAAAAGCTCCATTTCTTGTGCTAATAATGGCTTAAAGCAAATAGCAGATGGAAATTTCCAAATCTCAATTTGAGAGTTCACTAAATGAAGATAATAATTTCATGGAAAATGATTCATGTACTTGAATGGCTTCATCACTGGGGATTCACACCATTGTCACCGAACAATGGAAGTCCCGTTTTTGTTGCCTGTTTCAACAGAAAGGATGCTCTCTCCCTATGAAAAGATTATGACCATCAAACACCCTATGAAATTATTATAAACCATACTGCTAAAATTAGGAATTGCATTTAATATTTTTTCCCCATAAATGTTTGTAGTCCAAACAGAGTTATTATTTTTTATTATTATTATTTGGTTTTAAACAGAAGAGAGGTAGAAAGGGAAGCACACTAAAATTAAAAATGAAACCCAGTCCTTTTTTGCTCCCTTATGCTTTCAGTGTTCATTAATTACCTACATCAAGCTGCAGTCCCTACTGCTGTGCAGAGTTTTAGATACAGGAAAATCTCTAATAATCAAACTAATTTGGAGCTCAGGCTGTGTAGAAAAATGTACTTACCCTTTTTAAAGACGTTCTCCCACTTTGAAGTGTGTTGCAATTACATTTCTGAAAAAAAAAAAAAAGAGAGAGCAAAGAAGAAATAAATTCCGAAAATTGCCAGGTTTTCTCTTTGAAGAGCTGAGACATCATGATCATCTCTGAGATAAATTAGAGCAACTCTTTGTGGTTTATTTTGAAAGGAAAGTAAGAGTTTGAACCTATTTAGGGATAGTCATCTAGCGTGATAAGAAACAACTTGGCAAAGAACAGGCTCTGCTTATCTAAAGAACATTTATAGGCTATTTCAGAGCGATTAGCCTGTGGATGTGGTCTAATTGCCATAAACTAATTTCCTTGTTCCGTTTAGTGTCAGAGGTTGTAAGACAAGCCAGCCTAATAATTTCCTAGAAATCTGATAGAGCCTGGTAAGTGAACACAGCCTCACAGATTGAGCAACGGGTGCGACACAGCTTGCAGGCTTTATTTAGATCTCTTATTCTCCAGCCCAGCGCCTAAACCCAGCCCGAAGTGCCGCAGGATTCCCCCAGCTCTGTGCAGACGTGAGGCCACCTTCACACCAGACTTTACAGATGACAGAGACCTACTGCGATGATCAGCATCCCAAAAGCAGTTGGATTTTCCTCCCGACCTCCCTTAGTTCATGGGGAGGGGGGGTCTCTAAAAGGTGTCTACAAGTGTTTGTAGTGAGCTGCAGCAAATATAAGTAGATGTTTAAAGCACATCACAGCCAATTTGTAGACATTTGTCTTATACCTTCAGACACAGCATGCCTCCTATTGTCATTGCACAAACTGTAGACCTCTAATAAAATCCTTTTTTCTTTTTTTTTTATTTTTTCTAATTTGTAAGTGTAGCATAAAGTTCCATTTGGTGCTAGAAGAAACCTAGAGAGCTGCAGGTCTTGATGATGGCTCTCTACAAGATGTAGAACCTTTGGAACATGGAAAGTAATCAGAAAATCCAGACTACATCTCAGAAGAAGATGAAAGGAAAATAAAAAAATGAAAAAAAAACAAGCTAACAAAAAAATTTCAATAGATTTCTACTGCCAATCTGATCCAGAGAGAAAATACCTCTTGACTTCAGATTGCTTATTGGCCTGATGAGGAATGTGTAAGCAAGGAGCATCCATCAGCACCTGCAGGATGTTAATCCCAGTAAATGCACCCTGTGTTTATCTGCAGCAGTTCTTGGATGCTTCCAGGGAAGAAAAAAAAGAGGTCATTCTCCCTTCAAACCAAGAAAATCATGAAGAGGATGCAAGTCCTTTTCTTCCTCCTGAAGGGAACCAGTGGAAGCTCAAGGGAATGTGTTTAACACGATATTCTATGTGGTAAGTAAATATAATCACCAAACAGCATTGCTATCACTTCTTGAAGTCTTCACCCAATCTGATGCTTAAATGCTCATATAATAAATATTAAATACCAAGTTCATTCAGTGCCTTCCACAGTCTTTTCACACTCTTTTTTAAAACCTGTAAACACATTGTCCCTATAAAGCCTCAGAATTTCACACTGCTAGTTTCTGAAAGCCTAATTTCCATTCTCAGCTTGTTCAGAGTCAAGTCTGTCCCTTCCATATATCCTGACTGATGGCTTGACACGGGGTCAATGGGCCCGATGCCATCATTTCATCTGGGAATCACGAGTGTTCTAAAACCAAAACTCAATGGTCTGACTGTGGAGCTGAATTCTGATGTGGAAGGAAAGTCTCTTCATCAGTATTCACTTTGCTGCCAGACAGACAGGCACCTGGGCACATTGTCACGTCCCACACTGCCTGTTTGGGGGTGGAATGAACCTGATGGAGAACCACACGCTCCACTGAACAAACACGGAAGGGGTCATTGCATCTGGCACCATGGAGGGGCTGTGATCACATATTTTTGGGCAATTTCAGGTGCTCAGGTGAGCACCAACACTGATTAATTATACATGGAGAGAGCCATGCACGCACCCTGCTCCAGCCTGTATGGTCATGAGTATGTTTGGTGTTGAGTGGTTGACGAGGAGGAAAGTGAGCACAGTTTGCCCTTCTTTGCTGGGATCAAACAAGTGTGTGGCCCAAAGTATTTGACCTCAACCACAGGAGAGAGGTCACTGTTGTTGCTCAGTGGTGTTTCGTCTCCAGGATCCACAAAGGTCACCTACAGATGGATCACAGTCCTCTTGCCCTATAATGTGAGGGTGTCCTGATGCACACAGCCCAGAAATACCTTCAGAAATTGTTTGATAAGGCTTATCCAAGAGAATAATATTCATAATAAAAGCAACAATAATAATGATGATGATGATGATGATGATAATAGTAGCAATAGTAAATCTAAACCTGTTGGGCTTTGGCAGGGATGAAGCATGCTAGACGAAGAAGAACAATGCTTATTGGGATTATGTGAAGCAGGCAGATAATTTAATACACATGTTCTGGGTTTCTGCCCTCTGGTCAGCGGTTTCTGGGACAGAGACGCGAGAAGGAACACATTCTCAGAACTGACAGGGCAGTGGTCTCCCAGTACCGGCTATCCAATTTATTTAATGAACTAGATGGCATAAATAACATCTTCGGGGAAGAGCAAAACACGTACGTCACCAGGTTAAGATCAATAGCAGCTGCTGAAGTGGCAGTGATTCGCCTGAAAATGATGCTGGCATGGAGGCTTTCCAGATATGGGGTTATGGTAGAGGTTTGAGAAAGTTTTAAGCAGCTGACTAGTTTAAAAGGGCAAGACGAGTCTGAATTACAGTGTAAGTGGAGCCAAACTATGTACTGGCTAGTCTAGAATAAAAGTTGATGAAGCCTCAGTAGACATAAATCTTTGGACATTTTTTTGGAAAACTCCTTTACGCAGTAATAATGTTAGCACTTGTTATTAATACCTGGCTTTTCATCAGTAGAACTCAAAACACTTTACCAGGGAGTTCTGTTTCATTATCCTGTCTTTATAAATGGGGATTTGGAAATAAAGGGATAAGAAATTACTGCTCAGAAAGCCAGAAGGAGAGGGGGGAAGAGGACCATGTATCCTGAACCCCCATCCAACACTCTCAGAACTCGCTGTTTTTGTAAAAGAGGAGATCAAATTCTGGGTGGCTCCAGAACTATATCTGAGGACAAGCTTTATTTAATTACCAGTTATAGAACCAAGCCATGAAACACCCTCACTCCACCCTTCAGTCTGGCCCTCTCCTGACCCAGGAGACCAGAGCAAGATGCGGTTCCCAGCACAGTCTACGAGCATTCAAAACACTCACACATCTGTACAAGGTTGGCTCCCCCTCAGCCGATTTCACAAGACAAAGGCAAGCAAGACATGTTTTGACTCTTCAAATAACAATGGAAAAGTTGTGTCTTTTCGCAAAGTTTCCCCCGGATTCTTTTGTGGAAGGGGATGAAGCACATTAGATGGAGAACGCAGCTCACATCACAGCCCAAAATCCCTGATTGTCCATGCTGCCCATCAGTTGACTCACCCTCCAACTATGGTCTAGGGGAGCAAGCTGGATCTCCAGGCTGCAAAAGCAGGCAGAGGGAGCACAGTTTGCACTCAAGGTGGTTTGTCCCTCCATGGAATGAGGGTCTAAGTGGCTCTGTGTAGCCACTTGGATGTGGGAATTGGCCCCCAGATCAATCAGAGATACCAAAAGTAATCTTCATAGGATCACAGAAGCACAGAAGGATTTGGGTTGGAAGGGAACTTTGAAGATCATCTAGTCCAGCCCTGCTGCCATGGGCAGGGACCCCTCCCACTAGCCCAAGTCGCCCAAAGCCTCATCCAGCCTGGCCTTGAACCCCTCCAGGGATGGGGCATCCACAGCTTCTCTGGGCAACCTGGGCCACTGCCTCACCACTGTCACAGCCAAGAATTTCTTCTTAATATCTAATCATACAGTCGCAAATCTGCAAAAAATAGATAGCAAGATGGGGATGGGAATCATCATCCTGCAACCTCTTTTACTGCAGAGTCTGTAAGATCTGCAGAGTCTGTAAGAGGCCAAAACTCTTGAAGTTTCTAGGATGGCCCCAAGCTTAGATGTCAGGGAAACATCCACATGACCAAACATCATATGGTGGCTCAGTAAAAAGACCTTGTTGTGTCATTGCAGTTACTCAGCTATGTCACCTACCGAACCAAAGGCTTCATGCTCTGATTTAATTAGGCTCTATGTTATTCAGACCCAGGACCTCATGCAGCAAGCAAAGCAGAGTTCAGGGGTGACTATGTGCAGCAGCTAAAAGCTGCTCTCCAAGAATTCAAATGTGGAATAAAGAAGCCTGAGGAAATTTTATTCAGCTCAAGCATGATTCAGCAGGAAGACTGGAACACGGATGCACAAGGGACTGTAAATTCTATGGAGATATTTCCAGGACTTTCCCAAAGATCCCATTTAAGGAAGGAAATCAGTCAGACTGCAGATATACTTCCACAGTTTCTCGTGTCTTAGGGATAGAAGTCAATGTTTCAAGCAGCCCTGGGGTGATGGTACAGGGCCTCCTAATATACACTCAGAGATGGGATTGATTTGCTATAGACCTGTGTTTTGTACTCTGAGATAGGAAAACTGCATATTTGAGGGGTCCTGACGTGTTACCATTCCAGAAGAGGCATCTCCACTACAACTAGTTGTTCAAGTTTCCTTTCAAAGGGAAAAAATGTCATAAAGGTAATTTCCATGCGTGGCTTCGTCCTGAAAGCAGAACAAACCTAAGAGAATGAAATTAATCCTTCAGTCAATTCTAAAAGTGCNTTTTTTTTTTTTTTTTTTTTGCCTGTGGGTCTAAAAGAAATTTAACCAACCAGTTACCACGTGTCCAGTTAAATCAATTGAAGTTGGCATCGTAAATGAAATGGGATGTCCAGATAAAGGGTCGTAACTTATAAGATTCAGATGCAGTTTCCTGCACCAACACAAGCTCTCTGTGCAGCTTTGAGGTGATGCAGCTGCCTATACACAGGGTACCTTGGTGCTATCATGGGAGGATGCAGGTCTCCTGCAAGCCTTTGGTCACATCTTCCATCCCATGTTAAAGTCATCTCTAAATCACCTCTGATGACACAGGATTCCTGTATATGGACAGCTGAGTAGAGCCTTTAATTTTTGCATTTTCCTACTTGCAAGAATAATCCTCATCTTTCAACTGTCCCGCAGGTTGGTGAGGAACAGAGGGAACATGGTGAGGGTCTGGTGCAAAGAGGCAAAGGCAGGGACTCAGAGGCATTCAGGTATGGGAGGGATTTCAGAGTGAGACCTCTTGGCTGCCTTCCTATTCCTTCACCCTGCTATAGGTCATGATGATATAAGGGCAAAATGGAGTTGAGGGTCAGTGGTGTTCAGAAAGGGATCTCAAGAGCTATTCCCAGATATGAGCTATGACACGCTGCGATATCTCCCACCCAGACAATCAGAGAACATCAAGGACCCAGGAGAAATCTCCAGATGCAGTTCTGTGTATCAGATGCCGAGGAAAGTGTGGGAAGAACGGGACATTGCACTGAAGCACCAGTTCCTCACCCCAGGAGGTGCTAATCTGCAGCTGGCCTCCAGCTATGGACTTTGGTGGAACACCTGCAGTGACTTGGGTCTGGACTTCATCCCCACCGACTGTAAAAGGGCAATAAAAACCAACCATCTAATAAAAAGCAGCGTCTCTGCTGCACTGCACCAGTTTGCCTGATGAACCTGGAGCTCCAGATAACAATTCCACTGGAAATAGGTAACGATGGTGAACAAACAGCAGCCCAGTCACTCGAGACAACGCTGAGGGCAGCGCATGACTGAAGAAAACAGCCTGATCATGTTTCTCCTCTGACTTTTCCAGACCAGCTGCTGCCAAAGAAGAGAGAGAGAAAACAAGAAGAAAAAAAAAAAAAAGAGGAGAGGAGAGAGAAATTAAAAAGCAGGAGCTCTAAAATCCGAATACACTGGAGAATTGGAGGAAAATGTTTTTTCACGTGGACAAAGGTCTCTGCTCTTGTACCCAGTGGGTCAGATCCAAGCCTTGCTGGAGTCAATGGATAGACTCCCTTTGACTTAGTAGGCTCTGGATCAGACCCAAGGTTCCCGTAATGATAGCTAAGCCTGACCTGCCTACTGGGATGCCTTTAGGGCTTGAGAGAGCCAACAAAAACCTTGTCCTCTCAAGAGCATTTTTGTTTTCATGAGGTTAGGCTAAAGTTAGCTGCTGGAACCAACACAGGCTCTTCACATCTGGACTGATGTCCTCGCAGCCACAGGCTGCTTTGCCATGTGACAAGCCCATCAGAGATTATTTCTGTACACCAGGACACATATAATTATTTCAGAATTAGGTGCCACGTCAACATAACTGAATGCATGCCACAGCAAGAGATGCCCAAGCGTCTCTAGGGCAAACTTCTCATCTAATCCTCCTTTTTGACTAAATTACCATAGAAGGTGCTCTCAGCAATTAGCTCATGTGGAGACATTTAAATTACAAAGATTTTAATGAACTCCACCCACCTTGTCAGGGGGTGTGGCAGCTCTTAAAGTAGAACCTATATTTACAGGTCACATAAAGTAGCTCAGCCTTTGGGAAGTTTCTTACTACCTCCCAGCAACCACCTATCAACGTGACTACATGGCCAAGTCTACCACTCATCCGCTCAAAGCTGGGAAGTTGTTTGCTTATATTATATTCATTAAAATATTTGCTAGAGAGGATAGAAAATTAGATTTTTCAACCTGTGCAGGGTAGCATTACCCAACTGAAATTGGGGAGGTCAGCTTCCTATCTAACGTAAATAAGCTTAACTGCAGTGAAATCACTGATTCTGTAAAAACCAAGAATTTGACCCCAAAAGGACTAAGACCAATGAAGAATTTTCTCTTTGGCCACAGACTTTGAATCAGATCTTTACTTGAGTTAGAAAAAGTGGCTGTACGTGGAATATTTTGGATGGCTGGCTTGGAAGATTCATGAGTATTTTATTCTTCTTTCTATACAAATAAACGTCTCCTGGTGTGCATCCTAGGTGCATCCTAGGAACTGTTTCGAACATCCTACCAGAATTTAAGCCTTCAGGCCTTGAAAGTTCACTTTCACATGGATTTTCTCCTGCTGGAAAATAAAAGAAAGTTGTTCCAGAGCCACGTCACTCAGCTAAGAAATGTGACAATTGCAAGAATAATGGTGAAGAAAACCTTCAGTGCAATTCTTTAGTATTTTTACGACTGACATTTTGATGGCACTCACAAGCTTTCAGATGGAGGTCAATTTTAAGACTACTTGAACCCTGGAGGATGCAGCCAAGTACACGAGATCGGACAGATTAACGAGGGATCAAGTGCAACTAGTTCTTGGTCGTTTTGTTCAGCTCAGGAACAAAACTTTCCGACTGTATCCCTCTCTACCCAACATTCCAAAAGTGACTTTTTTAACCAGTCCACAAATAGTCTCCATCCATAGTGGAAGCTGGTGGCCTCAGACACCCAGTTTATGAGCATTTTTTCATCTCTAAAGCCCTGTTTTGATCAGAGGTTACAAAAAGTCATGGCAGCAACGGGAAGATTTGGTAGACTGAGAACAAGATGGGATGTTACACACAGCAAGTCGGAATTCAGATCCACAGGATTCACTTACGTGGTGTTTTCATGTCGAACAAAAAGAACAAAACCCTCGGTGACATTGCTGGAGCAACACCAAGTGAGGTTCAAAGCCTCTCTTGCTGGGGTCTTCATTTCAGCAGTAATTTCTTGATGCTAATGTGACCGGTAANTTTTTTTTTTTTTTCTGAAGCAAGAATATCTAGCTAAGATCATCCAGGAAATGAAAATGAATGAAAACAACTGAAATGGTTGGAGAAGCCGCCGCTGTCAATTTGGAGGGGAATGAAAAAAAAAAAAAAAAAAAAAAAAAAACAAACCAAAAAAGATCACAAGGCAAACAT
>VZTO01019326.1:35949-66250 GCA_013400615.1 Syrrhaptes paradoxus | reverse complement strand
GGAAGGGAGCTTAAAACCCACCCAGTGCCACCCCCTGCCATGGGCAGGGACACCTCCCACTAGCCCAGGTTGCCCAAAGCCTCATCCAGCCTGGCCTTGAACCCCTCCAGGGATGGGGCATCCACAGCTTCTCTGGGCACCCTGGGCCACTGCCTCACCCCCTGCACAGGGAAACATTTCTTCCCAATATCTCATCTCAATCTGCCCTCTTTCAGCTTCAAACCTTGCTTTTGTGGCAGCGTTTCTCCTGGTGATGAAATGCTTGCCCAGCCATCATGCCCATGCTTTGCTGTTGATCAGGACGTAACAATGTCAGTTGTTGTAATGCAAATACAGGAGAGGTGCAAAGTGTCAGAAAACAAAACTCCGGCTTATGGGGGTGTTGATAACTTTTCTCAGACTAGAATTCATCCCCATTCTCCAAAACATAAACGTGAAATTACTCTGTCACTCTTCATTTCCAGTTTGGCCCCCGAAAGGCATGGAAATTTGGGCTTTACTTTGGAGATTTTTCTTCTGACATTTCTCATCCAGTTTCTGCAGACGTTAATGATGCTGAAAATGACATTTTTATGTCAGTTGCTCACTTTTCTGTTTGATGGTGTCATGAATCACCAGGCAAGCATGGTAAATATACATTTTGATGAAAACAATGGTTTTGAAAGAAACTAGACTGTCAATGGCACAGTGAAGCAATTGTCTTTTTGTTCTGTCTGGGTCTAGCATCAAGCCCAGTGTGTTCCCAGCCGCTGGCTGCAACCCTTGTCAAGACACCAATTATTAGGGATTTATAAATTAATAGCAATTAATGACGAGTAATAACTACTAATAGTGCCTCTGTTCATTCTGGGTTTTACTCATGGAGTAAATAATGGTGTGTATTAATTAAATATTTTACACTTGTTAGCTGTCTCCCACATGCATGCACCAGCCTTCTCTTTCCACTTTTTTATTTCAAAATGTGTGAGACTCCATTAGTATCTTAGTTCCACTAGTTTATTTATCAGTTTATTATTTATCTATTTTATTTATTTGTTTATTTATTTATTCCATTAGTTCCACAGTAAAAGAAGGTCCCACCTGGAACCTCCTGGGAGAATTTTGCATTGCTGAACCAGAGAAAAGAAATCAATCTTCTCAGAGGACTTGATGGAGGCAGAGACCTCTGCAGTCCACTGCCACGGTGTTTCTGCTCCCTCACGTCCTTCCATGCCAACCTGCTGCCTTTGGTGTCTCTGTCAACATGTGTGTCACAACTGCTACAACCTGAAGGAAATTTTTGGGACCTCCATAGTCCAGCATTATGGTTGCTTGAGTAAACCATGTCCCTAAGCACCACATCTACACGTAGAGGAAATTAAAATCGGGTGGAGTTTTGGCAACAGGCTTGGCTGGAAAAAAAAAAAATTCTGGTCATAAAGGAAAATGTTGAAAATGTAAAAATGTTTTATTAAATTATGATGCAGATGGATACATTGTGATTTTTCACTCTAAACTAGTAATTAATCAGTTGAGGTTAAAAAAAAGCTTTTAGAGTGATGAATAAGTAAAAAAAATGAGCTGGAACGTATCAATAGGGGACAAAGTATTTTTAATTGACCCTCCTGATTAAATCATTGATGTATTTATTTCTTTATTTGCTGTGGACATCACTGGAAAAAATATTGCAGTATTCACTTTCCCTTTGGCTTCTAGATCAAAAAAAATCCACACTTCACCCCGCTGCTCTAATCCGGGCGCGGGTGGGTTTAAGGAGAGGGTAATGAAATGCCAGCCAATATCCTTGCTCCGCCTGAAACCCCTTCTGCACGACTGGGTGTCGCAATGCGAGTTACCGCGGGAATGTGCGATGTAATTCTGGCAAGAAGTCAACAGGCTCAAAACTCCTCAAATAACCAAAGCGTGGTACTAAGAAACGAGCGGAGCAGGCAGCAGCCCAGACAGCCAGTCCATTAGCAGCTTAACCACAGCAGATGTAAAGTCACCAAGAAAACTCCCTACGGAGTCGCCCAAAGAGCCAGATGCTACTGCTATAAAAAGATCTTCTAGAAACTTGGCATGGCTCCTGCCCACATTTTTTTTTTTTAAAGAAACATTCTCTAGATAGGTTACTTTTTTTTTTTTTTTATTTTTTTAATTTAGGATTAGGGGTAAGAAATATTGCTTATTTATTCCTGTTTACTTCTAAGTGAATCTTGTGTTCATGAAAACTAAACTCAACGATAGCGTGTCCAGAGACAGGGAAGGCAACAGGCACCCTTCCAGCCTTCTCCCACACACAGCTTTGCATCTCGGACTGTCCTGCAGAGTGTTTCTCAAAGAGTTCTGCCCGTGCACTTGGGGTGAAACACCAGCTGTTCTTTTATTCTGTTCTGCTTCACTGGGCCACTGCTAAGCCCGGCTTTGCCCCATGTGTTGCACTTTGGCAGTGCTCTTGCCTTGCGCTCTTGGCTCATGCACATCAACCCGGGTAGTTGTGCTTGGCCTCTTGGTCTTTGCATCCCATGTTACTCCATCAAAGGAGTTCCTCGCTCACCTGCAGCATTATCAGCCCTTCATGTTGTCCTGAAATAGCTGTGAGCCTCCTGTAAGTCCCAGCTGCTGGATTCATGTGATGAGGGGGTTTCAACTGTGATTTTAGTAACAGCAAGAAAATATAAAACCAGTAATAAAAATAGTAATTAATGTGTAATCATAGGATCACAAGATGGTTTGGGTTGGAAGGGACATTAAAGCCCATCGAGTGCCACCCCCTGCCATGGGCAGGGACACCTCCCACTAGCCCAGGTTGCCCAAAGCCTCATCCAGCCTGGCCTTGAACCCCTCCAGGGATGAAGCATCCACAGTTTCTCTGGGCAACCTGGGCCACTGCCTCACCCCCCGCACAGGGAAACATTTCTTCCCAGTATCTCATCTCAATCTCCCCTCTTTCAGCTCAAAAGTGTTCTGCTTCATCCTGTCCCTCTCCCCTGATCCAGAGCCACCCCCCCCCCAGTCTCTCCTGTAGCCCCCTTTCAGCACTGGAAGATGCTGGAAGGTCTCCCTGGCGCCTTTCAACCTTTTTTTTTGCCCCTTACTTGCTCCTTTGTGTACAGTTAATCCAAGCTGGATATAAGACATTTCTGCCATTATTATCATTTTTCTACTCCTCTGCACTAGCTTTTTGAATTTCCTTTAACGTCTCATTGTTATTGCCATCAGATACTGTATATAGCTCTCTGATTGCTGATTTTCTATTATTTCTAGTCAACAGTACATTTCGTTACAGCTTGTATATTCATGTAATTGGATAGTTTGTGTTCTCTCGTTCATAGCAATTCTACTCTGTGGGGTTGACCTATTCAGTCACTGCTGTGCAGTTTGTATCCTGATATCCCAACATTTCACTAATTGTCTTTCCTCCACTAAGTTTCCAAGTTACTGTTTTAACAATACCTCTTGTTTAAACGGAGTGTTGAATATTGCAGTTTTTTGGTATTTCCTAACAAACTGCACCAGCCTCTAGCTTTTCCTTTTTCAACCCCCAAAAGATATATTTTTTTTTCACTTTTAAAATTTTTATTCCCCAGAAAATGAGCCAACTTAATCCATGTGCTTTTTCACGCTTCTCAACTTTCTTGCGCCTCTAATGAGGTTTTTCCCAACAGCATTTATTTCCCATTTCCCCTTCCCTCACACAGAGAAACAATGATGAAACCAGGTGACAAAGAATCCCATGTTTTACTGCAAAAAGCTACAGGACCAAGACACGTTTATTAGAACAATTTCCAATTTGCGTTGGGAAAGACTTTTTACTTGCTTCATAGGTCACACTGCTGGAATGGGAAGTAATCCTTGGGGAAAAGAGATGGATTTTAGCAAAGATTGTGTACGCTTCTGTTTTGCTCTAATTTTATTCTTTTACATCTCATATGTTAACGGTGCTATCTTCCAAAGCTGAGAAAGATGGGAACAAGGTTGTGTTTGTTGCGAATTGCTGGGCATTTTACTTTTACTGCTCTTCTCTAAAGAGTATTCCTGACGTACATTAAATTTATACAACTGGTTTAGTTTCTTTCCTCCCTTGGTCTCTTACAGCTATTTTTTCNATTGGAAGGGACCTTGAAAGATCATCTAGTCCAATCCCTCCCTTAGTCTCTTACAGCTATTTTTTTACTAATGCAATAAACACAAAGAGAAAGGTCCAGTTTTTTTGGAAGGAATAAGGGAGGGGAGAATATGGTTAAATGACAAATAGATTTTTTGATTGATTTAGTCACCAAAAAAAATACTCATTTTTTCTCCCCTCTCACTAAACAATTTTGTATTGATGTTTATATTCTGTATCAGAAAAAAAAAGGCAATGCCCAGATATTCATAGTTCAGATTCCAGTTTCTTCAGTTTCCTGAGTGTGTTGAATCTCCACAGAGGCCATCCTCTTCCCATGAAGAAACAAGACAAAACAAAAAAAAGACCACATTTGTCCAAATGACTTTGGGGACAGCACATTTTATAGCACTGTGATGGGAATCCAGGCTGAAAAATGAGAAGACATTCCATTACATTGAAATCCAAGGCCAGCATCTGGGGTTCTTGGTGCTTATCTTGTCCTAAAAATAAAATTATTTTTAAGCATTAGAGGAAGAAAGAAAAAACAAACAATGCCACCAGGAATCAGCCTCAGTGGTCCTCATGCATCTGTACTTATCTTATTGGCGGTGAGACCTGCAGTTGAGTGTCTCTGCACTATGTAGATGTCAACTGACATCAAAGAGCAATCTCACAATGTGACAAAATATCCTCAGTAAGTCCCAACACTACAAGCTTACACTCAAGTGTAAATGATGGACAAAATGTGGGAAGCAGTGAGAGGCCAGCACCCACCCACCAGGTGGGCGCTGGCCTCTTCTCAGAAGTAAAAAGGGATAGGACAAGAGGAAACCGCCTCAAGTTGCACCAGGGGAGGTTTAGGCTGGAGATTAGAAAACATTTCTTCATAGAAAGAGTGATCAGTCATTGGAACAGGCTGCCCAGGGAAGTGGTGGAGTCACCATCCCTGGAGGGGTTCAGGAAACGTGTAGACGTGGTGCTTAGGGACATGGTTTAGTGGGTTAGGTGGTGTTGGGCTGGACTTGATGATCCTTGAGGTCTTTTCCAACCTTAATGATTCTATGATTCTATTCTATGATTTTATGGAAAGGCAATAAGGCCATGTCAGACATGAAGCTGGTGTAAAGACTCAGCTTTCCAGAAAAACAGTCCAGTTCCTGAACCACTGGACATTCATGGGGGGCCATGGAGTCCGCTGCAGGTATCCCACTGCCCTACTCCATACTACAGTGGTCATTGGACCACAGGTAGAGTATAGTGCTTTCTACCTATGTGAGAAAGCTTAATGTGTCCTGCTGCCCGTATCTTTCCCACTGAATAGTGTAAGGAGTAGATGTGTAGGCAATCTGGGAGCGTTTCCTACAGCAATGCCTACTGGGAAGGAAGAGTAGTTGGCTATAATCCTGCAGACCACTTGACCTGAGGGGACTGGAAAAAATGGTGAAAGAGTCACTAATTGAAGATGTAATTGATGACTCTGTGTTATAAAAAATATATAGCACCCGGGGACAAGCCGGTGGAGAGGCTATATATAAGAAAAGTCAAGACAGAGTGGTCACAACAACTATGCCCCTAAAATAAAGGAAAAAAAAAAAAAAGAAAATGAAAGGGAAAGGGAGAAGAAAGACATAGTTCAGTTCTTATGTTGAGATACAGCTCTAGCTTTCCTCCAGCATATGGGAATGTCCAAGAAACACAAGTCACTATTTTGTTTTTGGACTCAGATCCAGATTCCCACTGAGTTTGCATCCAGTGTTTGGGGATTTGTTTGTTTTATGCTCAATGGCAAAGGGCCATCACCCTTTGAAGGGTGAAGACTGCATTTGTCTTTCCCTAAACATGCAAACAGCAACACAGCAGGGAGTGGAAGATGCCACCCCAGAATGACGCCCATCATGGCTCATTGGCAAATCAGTGGCACATTGAGTCTCTGTGAGTCAGGAGCTCTCAGCTCCCTTTCCAAACCCATCATAAACAAACTCTTGCTGGCCCCAATGATGCAGCTCCCAGCCCTGTGCCAGCTTTACAACTTACCACTGCTCATAACTTGCCACCTTGCTTTACGTGACTAGAAAGACTTTTGGCATTGGAATGGGAATTTCCCATGGCAGTGGGTTTAGGATGGGATTAAGGATTGAAAATATCTCTAAACAACAAGTAAGGATCACACCAGCTGTAGGATTACCCACTATGGCTGTGGGCCAGTCCAGATCCTTGGAACTGAAAACTGGGAAGCAGTGTTGGAAAACCGAGTGCATGTTCAGAGAAGATAAATGCCTTTGAGAAAGAAAACTGAACTACAATAAGAAAAATAACCAGTCATCCTTTTTAGCCAGTTTAGATTTTCTTCAATTATGTCTTGGAACAAAAGTCCCAAAGACCTGGACGTAGCTCCTACTTAATTGTCTCCCCGGGGTGCCAATGAACATAATCAAAAGGCATCACAAACAGAGAGGTCTCAGTGGACTGGAATAATGTCAGCTCCAAAACCAAAAAAATAAAAGTAAACCAAAGCAGAAGAAAAAAAAAAACAACCCAGACAAACAAAATCCAAAACAACCAGAACAAATCTGAAGGAAGCCACTGCTTTTCCCACTCTATCAGATACTTTGCAGAATAGATAGAGTTGGTTAACTCTCAGGTCAGACCTTCCCCAGAGCTGAACAGAGATAAATAATGCTGAATGCCAGCTGAAAACAGTGGGCACATTTTCCAGGAATACAAAAACAAATGATGACCAGGAAATACTGGAAATGGAGTTCAGTTCATTTGCAATGGGGAGACAGAGATACCCTTAATGGTACTGTGGTCTGGAGAACACTACTGAGCAAAGCCAGAAGATGTGTTGGACAAAGCTCATGTGTTTTCCTGGAAAACCAACCCATTTGCCAGGAAATATTGGGAGCCAGATTTATGGAAGGCCAATAATTATCCTCCAAGGGTAGGTTCAGTGACTTAGGCATGCATTACTCCTTATCTACTTTTCCTTGGTTTTTTTTCCTTCTGTTTCTTGGTTCTATGTCCTTGCCTTTTTAGGAGAAGTCTAGGAGCAAACACTTGTGAGTGGACATGAAAAATATGCATCCTTTGAACTTTCCAGGAAATCATAAAGGAATGAGTACTTGCTCTTTGGAAGCCAAATAATTTTAGGATATTTTACACTGAACTTCTAAACTAAAGTCATATGGATTTGCCAGACAATGGCAGAAAGGTCACCGACTTTCTGTGCACTTGATAGGATGAAGATAACTTTTTTTTTCGTTCTTGTCCTACTTCCTGGTACATCATGCTGAAAAAAATCCCTCTCTTTGATTAGTCGTTTACACATTCTTTAAGCCTATCTCAGATGAGAGAACCAAAATAACAGGGTATGCAAGGAGGACAGAAGAGACTCACCTGGTGCTCAGTTAGCCATGATATGTTTCACAAAAGCTGGAAACGAGAGAAAGAGAAGGGTCATTTATCAATTCCCTTTCATTGGACTCGGTAAATCCTGGATATCCCAGTTTGGTTGTTATATAAATTCACCCATCTTGCTTCCTCCGATGCAATGAAGACCACATCACTTTTTAAATAAAACTCCAGATATCGGGGGCTAAATGCTTTGTAAATCCTTAAGATAATACATATACAGGGCAGTGGAGCCAGCAGTCTGGGTAGCTAGTGGAACACATACATCAGGCAATCCTGAGCTTGCTTAATCCCTGGCTGCCATATGGAACTGGCTTTCCAAAGTATATAGCTGTGAGAAACTCTGGGTCCTCATTTTGCAAGGCTTTCAAGACTTCATCATGTCAATACTGAGTCAAGGGGCACTGACGATGCCTTGAGTTAACCTCCAGAATCCACAGCAGGTCAAGTCGGGAATCGTGATTATAACTCTCCAGTGAACTCAGCTTTAGAAGCAAGCAAGATATTCCAAAGCCAAATTAAGTTTTTGTTGAGTTGGGTTACATTCTTCTCCATTTTAAAAAGCATTCATTACATAGAATTTTGAAATTCAAAAATAAAAGGAAAAATAAATTTTGCAGAAAGGAAATAGTTTTTCCTTCCCAACAATCCCCCCATGAAATGAATTTCTCTGAATTCAGCATAAGTTCATGAATCATTTGGGTTGGCTAAATCTACATATTTCTACCCATAAAATGCTTGCAAGAAATGTTTCCCAAACTTTCATAAAAGGCTCAGTGAACACGACAGACCAGTTAAATCACCAAGATGACCAACGGTCAGTCACCAATAAACCTTAAGAAGGACTCAGATGCTGTGTTCATTATCCCTGCTAGAATACTGTGGTTTTATTGAACAACCTGAAGCATGCAAGCTTGCAAGATGCAGGAGAGGACCATGGTGCAGTGTCTTATATCCAGCTGCCTTTATTCTGTTTTTCTATAACAGCAATGAAATAAAATGTAAGGTCTTTGGAAGGTTTTGTAGGATTCTTAGGACACCGAAGAGGATAACATGTTTTTGCTGAGTTTTTGAAGGAAATATTAGTGATTTTCTGTAAGGAGGTCTTAAGAGGAATGTGTATCTCTCTTTGAGACGACAAGGAACTGTGGGAGCAGGTAGAAAAATAATGCAATTTTTTTTTAAAAAAGGCAAACAAAATGAGAATATACAGCCCCACCTCCTGAAAGGTCTGCATTCATTCAGCCTTGGAAATATGAATAATCTTCAACAGATAAAGTATAACAGGTGGATTATAGAATCTGAATTGGTCTAAAATTTGCTAGAGCACACAACCTGATCTTTGGGAGCCAGATCTTCCACAGATTTGAAGTTTTTCAAGATGATTGCAATGAAATCTTCAAGCACACAACCACTGCTCAGGCTGGAGTGGTCGTACTTACCTTCATAGTTGATACAACCATTGGCATCTTCCTGACCAGCCATTAGCTTATCAACTTCCTCTTCAGTCAGCCTCTCACCTGGGTGGAAAACAAAATTCCTGTTCAGTATCTTAGTACCTGAGCCCTTTTTAAAGAGTTTACAAAGCACAGTTCAAATAATCAAAGAATACAAAAGAGAGAGAGAGAAGAGGGAAAGGTTTTCTCTTCAGTTTAATTTGTGGTTCTGATTGCTAGGAAAGCTACTCTTGAACTTGAAAACTGAGAAAATTTGGTCTGAAAACCAGAAAGACAGAATAAATATGGAAACATGCATGATATCCTGTTCACATACACATTTTTCTAACAACAAGTTTTCTCTAAGTGCTGGTTCTTGAAGGCTTTAGTTACTTTCTAACCAAGTCCTCACTGCAAACTCGATCATCTAGTGTGCCTTTGAGTTTGAGGTTCAGGAAGATTCCAAGATCAAACTTAAGATCCCTGATTTGAATCAGTGATTTATTCAATTTAATTATCCAAATACTGGGTGATTGTTTGCTTGTAGGGCTTCGTTCTGTTTAAGGAGAGATCAACCCAATCCATCTCTTTATTCTCACATTAGTCACTGATTTTAGGATGAGATCAAATGAGTTCCAGAGAAGTAAGAGAAAAATTTGAGGATGATTTCAGCTGAAATGAAAATAAAGCAAAATGCATTGAGTGTGCCCTGCTATTCATGTTGTTCCACTTTTCCACCACTGAATTTTGGCACAGAGGAACAAGACTTCAGCTGATGTGAACCTGTGAAAATTCAACCAATTTTTTAAAATTGGACAGAAAACCATGCTAATTGAGAGAATATTTGGCTGCGCCTAGGATTTGACCAGTATTTAGAGATGCTACTCTAAAGAGAACTGTTAATTCTTAAGATTTAAATATTTCCTATTGGTGTTTGAAAACCAGACATTGCCACATTGTTCTGGGTTACTAGAAAATGAAGGGTAAGTACAAAATTATTTCTTTTTAGTACTGTGAAACTCACAAACCCACAGTGGTGTTTTCGTCCCAGGTGAGGTTAGACAGGGCAACTATCCCGATCCTCTGTCATTTTTTTGTCATCACTGAATTTGGTCTCCCAACAAATCCCAGACTATCAGTGATAAAAAGAAAAATAGCATAACTTTCTTTTTTTTTTATTCCCTGTGATATTAAGAGATGGATGTGTAATTGAATGAGAATCCTTGAACATAGAATGGCTTTTTGAATTGATATTCCAGGTCAAAACCCATCATTGGTACCCTTTTGTAAAGGCTCATCTTTTTTTTTTTTAATAGTGGACAAATGTTAGTAGAAAAAGCTGATCTTGAGAAATGCTTACTGGATTCAGATGACAACATGTCAGTGTGTTCTAATCCAAATTGGAAACCTGTCATTAAGTTACAGCCAAATTTGCTCTCCAGCACTAATTCTGTTGTCATCGCTCTCTGTGAAAAACTGAGCTCCTGAAGTGAAAATTTGAGAGGACAGAGAAATATTGATCCCTCCTTTAAAAACAGCTTTCCATTTCAGAGACATTTCTGTTAAACAGATGAGTGGTTAAAAAGTCTTCTTAAAACCTTTCTTGAAGGTGAAGAAAAATGGAGACAAATATTGAAGGAACAGGTGGGGGTTCCAATGTGTGGATAATTTTATAGAGATAGAAATATAATATTTATTGGAGAAATAAAACACTAGAAGAAGGAAGGAAGGAAGGAAGGGAGAGAGGGAGGGAGGGAGGGAGGGAGGGAGGAAGGAAGGAAGAAGGAAGGAAGGATGGACAAATATTTGAGCTGTAGGTCAGTGATTTTTAGCTTTATTATTAAAGAACTTTTTTTGGTCTTTGTAACTGAGGACAACACCATAACTGAAGTCTTGCCCAGTAATTTTCTCTGTAAAGGTTACCCATAATGATCCAAGCTGTATGGGAAAGCCTTCAACAATGAAACAGCATGAGGAAAGGTTCTCCATACCCAGCGTAGCCAAAACGTGGCGGAGTTCAGCCCCCATCACTGTTCCATTTCCCTCCTTGTCGAACACGCGCAGACCCTCCACGAAGTCTTCGTAGGTGCCTGTGTCTTTCGTCTTGGCAATATGTTGGAGCATGGGCAGGAAGGTCTCAAAGTCGATCATCTTGGAGTTCATGTCTGCAAAGACACAGACGCAAATGAGAGTTTGGGTGGATTTGGGCAGAGTTGAGGACTAACCGTGGGGCATCCACCACGGGAGGAGAGAAGAACAGTGGCAATAAATGTCAGCTAAAGGGGAGAAAAGAGCACAGAAATATTGTAAGTATAGATGGAAGAATGGATAGAGTGGGAAAGAGGTCTGGCAAAGAGAGAAATATGAGTTTTTAACAGATAGATAGATCACATACTAGTATCTGACATACGCAGACATCAGGGAAAGAAAATACTGTTAGACTCCCAAGACTTTCCTATGACACAACACTACAAAACTAAGCAGAAGACAGTAAGAGGAGCTAATTCCCAATATGAAATCAACCTTGTTTTGCAGCCCTATAATGCAGAAATGTTTAAAACCATACTGGGAAAGGATCTTCACATAGTCAGGACCGGGGCTGTGGATGCCATTTTCCCAATTTTTTGCCTTTCATGAGGGTAAGAAGGAATTTTGTTCACATATATGACTCCTTGTCCGATGTGCCACTAGGCCACCATCATAGTTTCTATATGAGGGCCTAAATGTTCCACCTTAGTGGAAGGAAGGGACAGAGAAATAACTCAGAAAATGTCTGAAACAATGAAAACTTTTCTGATAGTGATTCGCAGAAGTTGTTCCATATCCTTTGTTACTTCACATTAACCTTTCCACTAGAAAATGGAGACCTTGTCTGCTTCACAAATAATTCTCGGCGTGACCTTTTTTCGAAACAAACACAGAGGAGGACACCAACCTTCTGGTTTGGGTCTGCCAAGAACTTTCATGACCTCCGCCTGGGTTGGATTCTGCCCCAAAGCTCTCAAGACATCCCCGCATTGTGCGTATGTGATTTTCATCTCGGATTTAGGAGTCCGGTCAAAGAGTGAGAATGCTTCCTTAAATTCTGAAAGACAAGAAAAAAAAAAAAAAAGGAGAAAAAGAAATGCATGCCATGCTCCTTCAGATAGAGTCAAAGCAATCCTAAACCTTCTCCCTAACTAACTCTGCCTGACCCTTTTATTTTGCAGATTTATGAGCTTTATTTTTGCTGTTATCTGCAATGTTTGTGTTCCTCCTCCCCTGCATTTTTCCGGTTCAATCAGGGAATGGAATCGGAGAGGTCAAATGCTCTTCTCATGCTATTTCCGTCTTGACTAATATTGGGAAGTGCAGAAAACCTTATAGAAATAGTTGGCCTTGAGAGCTTTCCAGCTCATCAGGAGCACTCAGGACGGCACAGAATTCAATAGCAGTCCTGCTCACTGGCTAACTGGATATTCTATTCAGTATTATGCACTTAGAGAGCACCGACAGAGCCCACGGAGGTACAGGAGCACCTCTAATAACAGGTAACAAGATATGTCATGATAATCTCCTGGACCCATCACACTGCAAGCAGTCTGTTGGTGGGGGAGGCTGAAACTATATGGAAAACCTTACAATTGATCAACCGTTGTGTTTAACAGTGGCAATGAGTGGATCTAGAAGGATCCTCTGATTTTTTTCTTTTTTCTACCACCCAGTCTAATGACATCTGGAGAACTAAGGTTGCAGAACAGCCAGCTCCCCTCCATCACATCCTTGTGAACGTGTCCTCATGTCTCCACTTCTAGCTGAAGAGGGAGTCCCTTACCACCGCGAGCAGCAACATCTGGGGAGCATTCCCACAGGAGAGAGTCCCAGTTCTACCATCAATTCATTACGTCAGTGCAACATCCCAGGGGAGACTCTCCCAGCCACTAGGTACCCAGGTTCTCCTCTCCCTGCTGGAGCTGCAGGCATTGCAGAGACAGAGGAACATCGCAAACAACAGCAACAGGCTCTTATCCTTTAATGAACACACGGTCTACAAGCGATCACAAATATCCTTTTGGCTTTCAAGCTGTGAATCCCTGAATCTGCCCCTTCTCCTGCTGTTACTCCTCTATGGATGTTTCTCTCCTGCTCCCTGAACACAGGAAAAAAATATTTTTTTCCCTACAACCTGACTCACCCACCCATTCAGCCATGCACCCTGCATGCCAGATTTTCTCCTTTGTCTTCTCAATTTCTTCTACAACTCATTATCCTCCACCCTTCTTTTTTTTTTTTTCCCTTCTCCTTTGCTTATTTCCCTCTCTCCTTCCTTCTTCTAATGTTCCTGGGTTTGCGTCTCCTCCTTTCTCCCTCCCTTTTCATTTTTATCATTCCACTCACATCTTACTCATTTCCTTCCTCACCCAACACTTTCAAACACTGATGCATTTTCTCATTTTTGGAATAATTAACACTCCCTTTGATTTCTTCTTTTCATTCTCCTCTTTGCTCTCTCTTTTTCTCTCCCTGCCTCTGTCTCCTGGATTTTTACCTCCCCTGACACCAGCTGGATCCCCAGTCCCACCAGCCCTGACTCCAGCAGAGGGCAATGCTGGATTTTCCTGGGCCCCTTGCTTGACAGTGGAAGGGGGCCAGAGCCCCACTCCCAGCTCTGTCCTTTCCTGGCATCCTTCAAATCACCTCCTAAAGGCTCACAACTCATCCTAGTTACTGACAGTGCACATTTCTCTCTTCTCTTTTTTTTTTTTTTTAATTTAAAATCAGATGTAACCACCTCTCACCAGAGCATTGGTCTGTGGGTTTGGAACCCCCATTTTGTCAATATACAGAAACAGCCCTTATTTTAAAAAAATTATTTATTTTTTATTTGCATTTACTGGCTTAATGCAAGTTTCCATCAAAGCAATGAAACCAGCACGGCTATGGTCTCCTTTGTCCTCCCGCTAGCCATTAAACCACTGGCAGGAGCAGTGTATATTTTCATATGCCTAATTGCTACCTATCTTCTCCTCTTGAATAGCTCATATTCTTCTCTTTTCAGCAATTTCAGGGGCTGAAGAGGCCAGGAAACCTCTTTCATAAATACACATTGCCACAACCAATGAATTTTTGTCTCAGTTGAGGCAGGAGGACGTGCAAAGATGGGTGTGTTACTCATGGCTTCACCCACAGACCATTCTGCTTCTGAGACTAACATTTTGGGGACTAATATAGGACTGAATCCTTGCAGGATGGTAAATCTGGCTCAGCAAGGTCTTTTATTAACAAGAGGGTTCAGAATATCCTAGAAGATAGGACCAGGAAAGACCTTGATATGTTGTGTTGCCTGTTTCTCCTTCACCACCTCAACTCGGCATCAGCTGCCAGAAAACCATCTGGGGTCAATGGTGATAGATTGACAGACAGTAAAATTTAACACATAGGATGGACTTCCGATTGCTCTAGCTTCAACTGACAAATGGGGAAGCATCCGGTCTCCCTGAAACACCTACATCCTCATCTGGTCAACAGAGAGAGAGAAAGAGGTGATTATTATATATTAGAGGTGGTTTTTAAAAAAAAAAAATAAAGGTATGACAGGTGACCTTGACCTCCTGATGACTACTTGAAAGAGGAAATTTGACAAAATAAATAGTGCAGCGTGGAGCNTTTTTTTTTTTCCAGAATAGACCTTTTATTTTCCTATTCTCTGATATAGTCTCTAGAGCTAGTTCTTCTCAGGAAGAGAGAAAACAAGACATAGAAACTAAATGAGCCCTATCCCATTCCCAAAACATTAATTGGTGAGAAATCCAGCTGCTGTGTGCTGCTGGAATAGTTCAAAGGTTTGTGGCTCAAAATTGTGCCTCTCCTACAGCTCTCCCAAGATTTTGGGACTGGAAAAGGGAAAGATTCACAGAAATTAAGAGTAGTCTCCAATCATGAGTTACTTTTAACCTGTTGTTAGAAAATAGAAATGAAAACCATTAAGGAGGGGATGGAAAATCCCAAGGAAATATTGGAAATCTGTGGCAAAGCCTCAATCTCTACGATGTTATGGCATTTGGTTCCAGTTCAGAAAATCCTTCTTTATCTCTTCTCTCTGAATCAGCCTGACTGCATAGCCTGTGATTTTTTTTTTCATCTGTTGTAATTAACCTATTTTCTGATACCGTCTTTCATAGGCTCTACCAATTTCTGCCAAGTGTTTAAAGACTAAAGCAAAATTCTGCCAGATGTTGGACCGCATCTATCAATTATCCCCGAAGTAAAATGCAAGCTGGTAATTGGGGACAAAGGGGGACAGCTGCAGCGGTGGTGTTCCCAGGACATCATGCATGAGGTTTCAGTATCAGTTTCCTGGGCTGGGACATGGGGTTCAGAAATTAATGATGTTTTATTTTGAAAGGAAGAAAAAAGCATCACTGTCATTATTTGCTGGTTGCTGGAGAGCTGTCACAGAACTGTAGCACATTAAATTCTGATTGAATGCAGGGACAAGTTCTCAAAAGCAGAGTTGTGAGGCTTTCTCTTGAAAGGACTAATATATTGTTAGTGGGTTTTCTTAAAGAATGAGTACATTTGGACCGAGATTTTGGTGGTGTGCGGGTTTTTGGGGGTTTTTTTTCTTTTTTTTTATTTTGCCTCATTGGCAGAGAAGCTGGTGTTTTCTTTAACGAAATAACATTAAAGAACATCATCTGCATAGTGCATGACTTTTCCCTTTTTCTCTTAACCAACTCAACAGAGGATTGGGAGGAGGGATGGAGCAGGAGCAAAGCCATGAATTAAAGCACCGGAGTCACCTCCCTTCTCAAGGGAGCTCCACTACCACCCCCGTGTCTACCCCAGCCCTTGCCAGCACCTCCCAGGGATGGTATTTACTGTGCTCAGAAGAGAAACACATCTTCCTCACCTTCAATCTGATCAGGGGTGAATTCAACCTGGAAGAGACAAAGAATAAAAGCCAGATAAAACCAGAAAAACAAAGTAGATAAGAAAAGCAGTGAGTTGGTCTCTGTGGTGTGGTTCTGGGTGCTTGTGAGGTCCATGAAAAATACCGACTTGTAAATTCAAGAAAATAATTTTAAAGAGCCAGTAGATTCTTCTTCTTTTCTCCTCCACCTTCCCTATTCAACAGCCTCACCTTCAGGACCCCTGCCTCCACCACAAGGCTGAAGATTCCCTTTGTCCATTCATGTGTGAATTCAGGGGGTTACCACCTTGGTTGCAATTCTTGGTTTTGATTTACCTTGAATTAAATCTAATTAATAGAATAGTTACCTGAGCCATCAGCCAGGAGGCTGTCTGGAAGGAAACATTCAAAGAATGTAAGAAAGGACTCCCCAAAAAAGAATAGCAATGCTGTTCACTATCCTAACACATGGAGGGGTCAAAACACATCTTTGTCGTGAAGATTGTCATCATCTAGATTGAGTCCTATCCCAAATCCCCATATCTTTAATTAGAAATAAATACCCATCAGGGACCACATTCATACAGGTGCATTGCCAGCAGCAGCCTTATGCCCAGTGTGTCTAATTATAGCAAGCTCTGAGAATTTGACTGAATCTAATTGCATATTGAGTTTATTTAGGCATCAATAGCCAGAGGGGGTGAAATAAGCCCAGAGCTGCTGGCAATTCTTATTTAAATCGCTACGTTGGATTGCTCTTGGGGAAGAATTAGTCTCAGCTCCACTTAGATATAGACATCCAGATGTGTCAGTGACCCCACATTTACTTTACACCACTTGTAGGGTGGTGGTACTTGGGGAGAAGATGAGTTAGGTTGCCCAGGGAGGTGGTAGATGCCCCATCTCTGAAAATATTCAAGGTCAGGTTAAATGGGGCTCTGGACAACCTGATCTAGTGGAAGATGTCCCTGCTTACTGCAGGGGGGTTGGAACTAAATGACCTCCATGGTCCCTTCCAACTCAAACTACTCTATGATTCTATTCTATGTTTTCCTTTTCACTGGGTGGATCAATCGATTCTACAATTATGATAAAAAGTATGTAGGCAACTAGCACAGATGTAGATGTCCTCTTCTGATCTGATGAGTCCCACCCAGAAAGCATGAACTAGCTCTTTGGCAGACCACAGATCAGGAGAAACCCTGCCAGAGCCAAAAAAAGATGACTGTGAATTCCCACAGCTGGATCAAAGGGAAAGTTGGAGCTGAAGGGCTGAGTTTGCCTCACCTCTAATCACGGACCCTATAAAAACACCACCCAGAGCTGTAGGACCACGCGTGACAGCTGGCAAGGTGGTGGCAGAGGGTTTGACCAAACCTACCACCCAGGCATGGCTGCAGAGATGTGTGGGTGGTGGTGGCCGCTGTTTTCTCCCCTCCCAGCACATACCACCGTGGGGTTGTAGGGAAAGGCAACTCATCATTTACCCGGCCACAAGGTACCACAGAAGATGGATGGAATGAACCCTGGGCTATGTTTAGACTGAAGACATCTGGAGTTTTGTTTTCCCTCCCCTCTCCATCAGAAGGATGTAGAACACACAAAACCAAAGCCATCTCCATTCACCAAGACCAAGGGTTGAGTTGACAGTGAGGACCACCCCAGAGACCCCAGGAAGGAGGCACCCAGAGGACAGGCTGTAAAAATGGGGACAGCCAAAGGCAAGAAGAAGGCAAATGAGTCCCAGTGAATTGCAGCCACAAACAGGGACCCCACATCCATGCTCTAAGGCAGCTCTGCTTCTGCTGCTCTAATGCAACGGATATCCAAGGCAGTGAAAGCCCCCAGAGGTATCTCCAGTGCCAAGACCCACTCCTGCCCCTTAGCACTTACTCCACCCACACCAGCATCACCCCACACTGAGCTCAGCTCTCCTCACCCAAAGCTGGAGGCTACAAAACCTGATCACAGGCTTAATGAGAATTTGCTTTTCCAGATGTGGCTTTACATTCTCCAGTTCTTTAGAAGCAGACGAGGATTATTTCCGTTGAGGTTTAATTTGTTTGTTTATTTGCTTTAAATATACTGGCCCTTCAGAAGAATTGCATTTCCCCTGACATTTTTTCTGTTGGCAACTGAGGTTTTACAGCAAGGACATTCCTGTGAGTGCCAAGCACCCACAGCACCAACACTCAGTGGTGGTATTTCACGCAAATCCATACGAAAGACAAAGCTGCTGACTACTAATTGCTTTCCAGTTATCTGCTTCCCTGATGTGTGGACCATGCTACGTGTTCTTTGAAGACATCAAAGACTTACATTTTTTCTGAATTATAATTTTTCCATAAATTCAGGAAATACGACACCAGCTTTGCTGCTGGTTTAGCCATCTTGGCTTTAGGGGATCATCACCTGGACACCAGTGGCATCAGCCGTAGCCCTAACGCTAATGTCCTCTTTGTCTAAACAATGACATGAAGTTGGTTTTGTCCCAGAGACACCAGGAGGGATGCACGCACCCCTTGGAGCGGTTAACGTCATTCACAGCTTCATATCTCAGGGAATTTTTTTTTATAAACCCATAGTATCTCAATCAAGCACATAACTCTGTGCATGATAAGCCAGACATAACTAAGCCTGAAATAAGTCCTATTAATAAAACTGTTGCTAACCAGCAGTCAAGAGGTTTTCTGGGGGGAAGCATTTAGACAATGCAAGCAAGGATCCCCTCCAGAAAAGGAACAGTATTCTTCTTGCTTCATAGTACACCGAGGAATCTTAATACAAACAGCAAGGTTTTCGCTTAGCCGTGGCAGGGCTAGTTTTAGAGAGGGAAAAAGTTGTTTTTTTTTTTTTAATTGTGCTCTTGGGAGACCAATTTAGGAAGCAGAAATGCAGCAGATGGAAAGAGGCCCAGAAGGCCATCAAGATCAGTATCATCATGTTGAGGTTTATTTCACAAACACGTGTTTTTTTTCCACTAAGACCTTTTTAAACCTATTAATATACATCATCCCCATCATCTCTCCCGTCACTTTCTGTGCAGAGCAATTACGATGAGCATAACCTCCTCCGCTGCCCATGGGTGAACCTTGACACCTGGTCAAGTCTCATACAACTCCGTCCCTTACTGCTGCTTGATAGCCATTCCCATCTCATCTGCCTTCTGAAAATCTTTTGGTACATCTACATTCAGCTCCCAGGGTTGCCCTAAGGACTTCCCTCCTTATTTCTACTCAGCTCAAGCTGTGACACACGACAGTACAAGATGCTCCACACGGTCTTCATGGGGAAGAGCGAAAATATAATTAACACTTTGCAGAATAGAAACTCAACCATAAAACTCTACTGATACTGTTTTCAGTTCTCTATTGGGTCCCCAATGTTTTCAGAATTAAAGTTATTTCAAGTTGGACAGAAACGAGAGGTCATTTTGGAACACCAGAAAATCTATTGTTTGGGAGTCAAATGGAGAAGTGAATTGTTGACCTTTTATAGTGCCTAACTACCCTGATAATGGAAGTGAAGAGAAGATAGAAATCAGTCATTATTTTCAGATTAATTGGCAAAGCCTTTCATTAAGAAGATACATATATTTCAGGATCAGGAAAATGAGACAAATTCTTTGTTAAGGTCACGCAGAGGACACTACTACATAAGGAGATGCACAAGCCCTTTTTTTCTCCAGCCTGCACTATTTCTATCAGAAGATGGTCACTTTGAATCTTTCTTTTATCTGAGTTTCCTGAGAGATGAAAAATTACAGCAGAATGTGATTGTTCCTACTCTAACTTCATCAGACTTTATGGCTTCCAGGTCCCTACTTTATTTTGGAACAAGCCTGGATGAGCTCTGCCATGTTGTGGTTTTTGATTCACATGGTCCCTCAAGAAATGGATGCAAAAGCCTTGTGTGAAGGAGCAGTGTCTGGTTTGGGGTTAGGAAGCGCTGGTTTGGGGCTGAGTCACTCCATGGGATGCTCCCAGGTGGAGACAGAGCTGGAGATGGGGAGAGCTGAGGTAGGTGTGTAGGACTAAAGGTTATGGGGTGGTGAAGCACCTTTGGTGCTGATGCTCTACATCTTCTGCCAGAGCAGTGGGTGGCAGCCCCTTGGCAGGGTTTCACATCCCCTTGCTTCTTGCTTTGCTGTTTGTACCTTCTGGGGCTGAAGGAGCAGTGACCTTTTCAGTCACTCTGCTTTTCCAGCTCTGGTAGTAGCCTATAAATGGAAAGCTCCCTTTCTTGGATGGGGAATGTGTTGCCACAACTTTCCGGAGGTCAGAGGGAAATTCCAGAGCCTCGATGGGAGAACGACACAGCCACTTTGGAGAACTGAAACAGCTTCTGGCAACGGCAAGCACCAGGACTATAAAACACTTTGTAGACCAATTGTTCTCCCTGTAGCAACATGGGTTTGGATCTTCCAACCACTTATTGATGGCTGTCTTCCCGCCTTCTCTGCAACTCTCCCCTTCACCCACCTCACCAGATGTTTGTTCAGATGTTCTCAACCATGGAAGAAATTATAAAACCTAAAAAATACCCTCTGTTAAATCCTGGAGGGGAGCCTGGGGTGTCAGAGAGGTCAGACGTTGCCTCTGATGTCTGCTTGGAGTAGACACGAGCTCGTGGGTTGGGTCTCTAAAGGAGAAAGGCCCCAAGGAGACAGTTTGTGAACCATATTCTTGGGGGCTTCAGGCCCTCAAGCCTCCTGGAAAATGGACACACAGAAGGAAAAAAAGCTCAACTCTCAAGGCACATGAGTGGGGACAGGTGGACTCCACCATTCCACACAATTGTGGGTCTGTGTTGCACTTGTGTCCCTTACGGTATGATCATCTTAAGATAGAAGGTCTCAAAAAGGACAGGGAAAATTAGTCACCATATAACAGACTTAGTGGATATGATACGCTGGAAAGTGCCCAGGAAAAGTGAAACATTTCTGTGTTTAATTTGGTAAACAGCTGAAGTAAGAAAAAGAATGGGGCATCATTATTATTATTATTATTGCACTTATTATTTTGACTTAAGAGCCTTTCCCTTTGTCTTTCAGTTCCAAAATTAAATGTTTTGTCTTGTAAATATTGGCAGCTTTATATTTTCTTCTTTTTTATTTTAAATTCAAATATAGTTGTACCGAAATGGTATATTTAATGTAAAATTGACTTCAAGAATCCCACTCCCCTACACTAGATCACTTCAAACCCTACCAAAACAATCCCTTTTGGGCTGAACGAATCCATTTTGAGTTGCCAAAAAAAGAATTTTTGTGGGTTTTTTGTGTGTTCCTGAAACCTCTTCCTGAAAATTCAAGCTGGTTTCTTCTAATTCCTCCATCAAGCGTAAAAACAACCACCCTCTGCTGAACTAATTCTGCTCTCAGATGACACAGTTGTGTAACTTGCTGATTGACGTGTCGGTCATGTTAGTAGAGAGTGAGTAAATGTGAGGCATTTAGTTGGCCGAAGTGAAATGAGTTTGATGGGTCTCGGGCAAGATGTAGCAGAAAGTCGTCTGTAAACCAAAACATCTCCTGGAAGCAAAGGAGTTGGGTTTGGATGTGGAAGCTGAAGCTCTTGTTCATACACAACAATGTCCCCGAAGAAACAAAATACCTTGGCAAAGCACCTCCACAAACAGCAGGAGCCACCACAACCATCTACCATGCTTTTCTTCCTCCAAGGTCTTGTCTAACAGTGTTTTGCAACCCATCGATAGACGCAAAAGAGTTTCAGTATCCTGGGTAGAAAATAGGTTTTTCCAGCTGTGATGCAAACATCACACTCTCTGAACTCTGTCCCCAAATTGTTGTTTTTCTCCATCATCATCAACAATGCGTCCATCACCATCCCAAGCCCTCCCAAGGATGGGATGATGCCAGCCACCAGCCCCCAGCAAATCCAGCCCATCCTTGCGCAATCGAGGCTTCTGCAAAATCAAACAGTAGCCAGACCCTTTGGAAATATTACCCCCTTTGCCCTGCAACTGTCTTGAAATAAAACAGGATTAACCTGCCAAAGAGTCACGGCGATAGCGCGTTGGCAACGGGGAGAGCTCTGCTTTTGTTTCACGAAGCTGGCAGGCGTCGCACACATGCCGCTCCTAAAATAATCACACTGCAACCCAGCCTCCCTCTCAAATGGGCCAAAAACTTCCACGTAGAAAATCCATGAGCACAAACTAATATCTACCACGCTTCATACTCCGGGGGTTGTGTTGGTTTGGGGTTTTTTTTTTAATTATTTTGCAAAGTAGGACGTTACTCATTGCGAGTCAAAAACCAGTGTGCTCTGATCTTGCGATGTAACCACAGCCGTACTGGATGTTCCTGCCCATCCCCAGCATCACCAGGTTGCTCAAGTCCGAAAAGCTGAACCCCAACTGGGAGACTGGTCAAGAAGGAAATTTAAAATCCTGCCCTTTTATAGAAATTTCAAATTCTGATGGAAAAAAAGAAAAGAGAAACTCTTTCCCTCTCCTTGCCACCACCATGAGTTTTTCCTTTTGGTTCCGCCTGCTGGGGTCTTTTGCTTGATTTAGAGATTTATTTGTTTATATAGAAAGAAGCCAAATCTGCAGTTTCCTACAACCGCAACTGGAGCTGATGTTTCAGTTTTGTTTGGGGTTTTTTTTCTTTTTTCTTTTTTTTCGGTCTGCTTACAATGGTATCAATGTCCAAAACCCGATCGTATTAACAAGTGCTCTGACCCCTGACGGTTTTCCCCAGGCTCTGCAGCAGAGCCTGCAAGGTGACACCGAAAAACAAGTTTTTCCCGCAAACCACGAGGTCTGTGCACATCCCACAGCTCCAGTCCCGAAGCCCTTTCACACTCCTTGCAGCCAGCTCCTGCCACCGTACACAGGGGTGTTGGAGGCAGATTCAGTCACCGTATTTATAAAGCATTGTCACCAAGCAGCGTGGCATTTGTGACATTTCATTTCTAGTCAGAGCGGGGTATATTTTTGGGGAAGTTCTTTTTGCAACCATTAAATCAAAGAGAGAGAACATTTTTAACCCCTGCCAGGCTGTGACGGTTACCTACTAGTCAGCACTAACCACAAACCCTGAAAAGTTTGAGCTACTTTCCTTACTAACATTTCATCTTTTTTTTTAATTTTATTTTTCTTCTGTTTTTTCCCCTTTTTTTCCATTTTTTTTTCCTTTTTTTTTTCTTTCTTTTTTTCCCTTTTTTTTTTTTTTTTTTATTTTCTTTTCCCCCCCCCCAGGCACTCAGCACTTATTGTCAGGCTACTCTTAACTATAGCTGCATTCTCAGTGATGCCTTTTTTTTATTCCCTTGTTCCCCATTATTGTTTTTTTGAGGATGGGAGGGTTATAAACCCCTTTGTTTTTCTAAGATCATTCACAGGAGCTGACTTCTCGCAGGAGATTTTTTGAGTCACGGCTGCCCAGTGGCTGCAATGTTCCACCGCTTCCCAGAAAACACAATCGATGGATTGTCGCTGTTTCTATTCTGGGCTTTGGATGCGCGAAGTTTGCTGGAGCAGAGTGGCTTGTGCAGGCTGGAGGGTGGGTGGGCTCCGAATGGATCGTGGGCTGAGTCCCACTGGCATGATATCAGCAGGGTGGGCTGCGGGTTCAGCTCTCCTGCACCTTTGGAGGGCTGGGAAGGGAGCACTGGTCCCCGTTTGGCCATCCAGGCACCTTGCATGGGTATGGTGTGGGCTTACCTGTGCACTGGGCATTTGGATAAAGAAAAAGTTCATAGGGGTGTGCATGGGTGTAAAGGTTTACTCATCCGTACTTATGTCTGCATCTATGTGTGTATTGTTTCATGTGGACATATGAATATACATAAATGGATGCTTCCTACATACACGTTTATGCACACATGCACATACTATTTATTTTTATGTGTATACATATATATGTACTTACTACATACATATATCTTATAGAATCATAGACTGGTTTGGGAACTTAAAGCCCACCCAGTGCCACCCCCTGCCATGGGCAGGGACACCTCCCACTAGCCCAGGTTGCCCAAAGCCTCATCCAGCCTGGCCTTGAACCCCTCCAGGGATGGGGCTTCCACAGCTTCTCTGGGCAACCTGGGCCACTGCCTCACCCCCCGCACAGGAAAAAATTCCTCCTAATATATATTGTATGTACAACGCACATTCACAGCTATACACACATACTAACCCTCAAGCCAGCCAGAAAAAACAAAAGTGAGAGATGATGGTTTACAGAGGACCAGTATAAATCTGCACTGATCCTTTTAAATCTAGAGGGTTTCATCTTTTGGATGTAGAGCACAGATCTTTGGAAAAACAGGATGCGAGCGTTCAGCTGGGATAAATCCATATGGGTACATGTGTGACTGGAGGGGGCTATGCTGGTTGACCCCCTGCTGGGAATCAGCCCATGACGTGGGCAGCATTCACCAGCAAAAGCCGCTAAAGCTCTCCTGATCCCTGTTATTAGTGGCAGTAACACCCAGTTCCCTGGCTGTGGCTGGGATTCTGGGAAGCAGTTATCTCATCAAAGAGAGCTGGGCTGCACGCTGACCGCATACCCTGAGCACAGCACGATGGTTTCGGTTTAAATTTAGTCGAGTCCCTCCTCTGCGTGCCTCCTGTTTCAGGATTCAGATTGCAGATAGGACAGGGCAGTGAATAATGCCATGAAAGATGCATACATACAATGAGATATTGAATTAAACTCAAGAAGGAAATTTGCTTAAGAGGGAAAAAAAGCATTCTGCAGATTATATTGGCATTGCCCCTCTACTAATATTACATCCATTTCCTTTCCATTATTTTTTTCCACTTCTTCACACTGGCCAGCATTCGATAATTATATATATATATATATACACACACACACAAAATATTGTTAGGAAATATGCTTTGATGTTGTTTTGTTGTTGCTGTTTTTAATAATACCTGGGCTGTAGACAATCCTTTTTCCACTTGGAAACCTTCCAACAAAGTCTAAGGAAACAGATTAGTCCCTGGGTTGAGGGAGGAAAGTAGATGGAGGGTGGGTGCAGAGTCTTCACCCAAGGTGACTGCTCCCAGGGTTATCCTTTGGGCTTTCACAACGAAGCTGAAGGGCTCTCTCACCGGGGAATGCATTCCATACAGACATGCATTGCCTTGGGCCAGCACGGCAAGGACTTGGTGAACGGTTTGGTAACCAGCCTGCCCCTGGGAAGGGATGGGGTATGGGACCAGGCGGGAAGGCAGCACATCATCATCTAGCTCTGACCATGTCCCCATCCAGCTCACGACCTGTGTGGCTCTGGTCCCTGAAGTGATGTCATGGTTCCAATTGGCATAGAGAGAATTCTCTTCATAAGAGCTAGAGTGGCGCTGGTTTGGATTCAGTATGGGATTTAGTAGGAGGAGAATTTGATAATATACAGATGGGTTTAGCTGTTGACAAGAAATCAAGGACTTTTCAACTCCCCAAGCATTGCTAGTGTGCAGGTGCACAAGAAGGTGGGAGGGAGCACAGACAGAGCAACAGAACCAAATTGGCCAATGAGACATTCCATATCATACAATGTCAAGCTCTATATATAGATGAGGGTTGGCCAGGAAGCACTCTCTCTTCTGGGATTGTGGTTAGGGAATTTTCTGTCCTTCAGGATTGCTAGCCGGGAATAGACTGGGCATTGGTCAGCAGGTGGTGAGCAAATGCATTGTGGATCATTAACTTGTATACTTTTTATTTATTATTATTATCATTACCATTATTATTTTTAATTTTATTTTATTTCATTTATTAAATTATTCTTATCTCAACACACAAGTCTCCTTACCTTCACCCCTCCAATTCTCTCTCCCTATCCCCTTGAGATGCGGGAGTGTGAGCGAGCGGCTGTGTGATGTTTGGCTACTCTCCAGGTTAAAACCACAACAAGAGAACACCCACTAACACCTTTTCCATATTGTCAGCACAGACACCACGGAAAACTGCAGCCAGGCATCTCTGTACAACCACTAACATCTTTGCAAAAGTTAGGGGAAACCCAAAGTTTCTGTTTCTATTAAGAACCACTGTTCTTCTCCACCCCCATCCCTCCTATAGCTACTCTCAACATGTTTTCCCTTGTGCAAGTTAAGATTTAACTGGCTGACAAGAGGAATAAATAATCTGCCTGTTACCGTCCAGCTTTCCAGCAGCTTGGGAAAAGTTAGCACTTTGGCCAGGGCCTTCCCTATGCTCTGAGCTGTGCATTTAATTTAAATTTAATAGTTATTGCACGTTACACAAATGGCGATTAAAACCATATTGATTGAGGTTTAGCCGCTATGCGAGAAATGCAGAGCTTATTACAGAGCTGCTCGGTATCCAGACTGTGCTTTTAATAACTCCCTGCTCATCAAGGGACATATTGGAGAGAGGAAAAAGAAAAAAAAAAAGAAAGCTGAGAGGCACCAGCTGGAGGGACAACGATAAGGCTGTGGGTTGAGCAGCTCCCACTTGCTTCCCACCTCAGACACGTCTCCATAGCACAAGGTCTCCACACCCCTGTGTTGCTTACTTCCCCATCTATAAATCAAAGCAAACCTACCTTGGACACGCGAGCAAGCCTACAGAGGCCACAACCACCCCACGTGCTTGGAGAAGCAGACAAACATCTTGGCTGAGATGTCAGAAGAGAAATTTCCGGGGCAGGATGTGTTGCCGTAAGGGCTTTCTAGGTCAGGACCTGCTGCAGAGCCGCTTGAAAACCCCAGAACTTCTCCAAACAGAGCTTATTTGTTATTCTCTCATCCCCGCCTTTTCGAAAAGCTGCAAAGTTCATGTGGTGGCAAGGCAGAAAGAAACCTCTTGTGTCCTCGTTTGTCTGAGATAGCGAGCGAAAAGAGAAATTGAATGTGGAAAATAATAACTGCATTGAAAGCACCCTGCTGGGAGCAGTGCAAACCCTTTGAAACCAATTCTTTGCTTTTGCACAGTTCTTCTTCTTTGCACAATTTGCATAATGAAAAAAAAAGGAAAAAGGAAAAAGAAAAAAAGAAAAGAGGAAAAAGTAAAAAAAAAGAAAACAGAAAACAGAAAACAGATAAAAGAAAAAAGGAAAAAGAAAAAAAGAAAAGAGAAAAAAGAAAAAAAAGGAAAAAGGAAAAAGGAAAAAGGAAAAAGAAAAAAAAAAACAGGCTGGGAAATACTGCAGGGGCAAGGGTTGTATAAATAGCAGGGGAGACAGATAAAGATGTGAAACCTGCAGGGGTGTAGGGGGAAATGTAAAGGGAGACAAAAAAAAAATCCTAAACATGATTGCAGAAAACTTTATTTTCAATGATTTAAAATGACTCAGGAGAGCTGGACTAACCTTGGGCAGGGTTTACCCCATGCCACAGCATTTTCTTCTGTATTAGGGAAATAAAGTTAATGGTATTGAAGACCCTCTCCAGAAATCATCTTCTTTCCCTGAGAGACTAAGGAAAGCCACGTTCAGAAAATCCTGCCTCTCAGAAACCCAGATACAGACTCAGAAAGCTGCACGTTTTGCTTCAAATGCCAGAGGATTCAGTAATGCTGCAACTCTGAGTTATTTCAAATAAAAAAGAACATATGAAACTTGACAGGTTTTCATCTCTACATCCCTCAGACCAAGCTGAGCTGTTTACAGGTTTGGTTTTGGATGTCCCAGTGCCACAGACATCAGAAAAAAAATTCTTTTTTTGGCAGCTGCCTAACAAAGAATTGGAAGAGGAAACTGCTCAGAATTTTATTATTTTTTTAAGTCATACTAGTACATATTTTGGGGTGCCACTGAGCAATTTCCAGATTTTCAGGGAAAAGGATATTTTAATTAAGAATGAAAATAAGTTTGGGTTTTGTGTTCTACTTGATGACAGCTTTAGTTGGAAATAAGAGAGAAAAATTGTTCCAGATTGGTCAAAATATTATTTATTTTGCTCAAATTAAAGTAATTTCAACCATTAAAATTTCTGGGTATTTTTTTATATAAGAAGAAATGAAACCTCCCAAATTAATAGCTGCTTCAGATCAAAAAGAAAAAACTCTAACCAATGAATTAACTAAAAGAAGCTGCAACTGGTAATTTTCTTTATCCTTTTCAGTTATTTTTTTTGAAAACTCTTTGCAAAATCTGTATGCATTTGTGAAACATTCCCATACCACCAAACTGCCCTTTCCAAGTCTCCCTAAAAAGTATTTTTACGAGAAACGTCACCCAGCTCTGTGAACAAGAGAGATATACAAAGATAGCCAGACTTTGGCTGGCCCAGAAAATCCATCTGGAAAGCTCCTTTGACTTCCAGTGGTATTCGGGTTTGGCCCTAAAAATGGGTGGAATACACCACAAAGAAACCATTTTGCTGTGTTTTAATGCACGCTTGCTCAACATCTTCATATTTTTTCATCGTTCTGCATCCTGGCCTGCATCTCCTGGGGTTCATCTCTTTTGGGGATGCTACAGCCCCAGGAACTTGAGTCATCCCACGTCCCCTCTTCTGCTGAAATATTTCACTGGGTCAAGGCTACAGGTTGTTTTTCTGATGCTGAAATATTCTTGACACTTTCAGGCAAAAAAAGTGATCTGCCAGGGCTCTTCAGTGCATCCAGGTCAGGGCTCGAGTGTCCCTCCTCTTCCATGGGTCCTCTTCTCTACCACTGCTTTATTAGACCTACCTTAGGTGTTCCTCTTTGGATGAAATGAATGAACTGGAAGTGCTTGTTTCTCTTTAGCAACTGCAATGGGAGCCTGGAGAGACTAGTTCAGCCTTGAATATCGAACTTGTAGATGCCTAAAATACATCAGTTGAATCCTACTTTTCTTTCCTTCCTTCTTTTTTTTTCTTCTTTCTTTCTTTCCTTCCTTCCTTTTTTTCCTTTTTTCTTTCCTTCTTTGCTTCCTTCCTTCCTTCCCTCCTTCCTTCCTTTCTCTCTTTCTTTCTCATCAGGCCCAAGTTCCTTTTCCCTAACCAAAATCTTTTGGCTCAGTAGAGCTCGTCTGGGTCAAAATCTGCATAGAAAATGTCAGCTCAAATGATTAAACAGCCTTAACCTCTATAAAACAACTACTCGCCACACTCAGTGACATGAAATGCTCATAGATCACACAGGAGCCTTTGGCCTTCCTCAGTCATCCTCGTATTTCTTTTTGGTGTAGGCTGAGTAGGGCAGAGGACTCATTGTCTGGGGTTTAGGGGAATTTCTCCTCTTTTATTCTTTTCTGGTCCTTCTCCTGTGCCCATCACAAGGGTGTCAATGCATTTTGATTGATTGTCTTTCTAGTACAAGAGGGAAGTGGGTCACTTGTTAATTATTCAGTCCAAACCTCCAGTGACTCTCTGCAATTATCTGGACTGTCTACTAAAACCCTGGCCGTGAGATAGTAACTTGGACTTGTGCAGCCAAAGGTTTAAGGGTAGAGCTCTTTTTTCTTTACTATAACCAGCTGAGAGACATCTCATCTAAGATAAATGTCTAGGTTGCCTCCCTAGAAGCCATCCTGGACTTTTTCCACTTTCAGATTTACTCATCCCATCCCAAGAAAGACACCTGGTATTTAAAACAGGCAGCATCTGAAATCTTCCTTTGGAGTTACAGGAATTTGTACCATCATTACATTGAAAAGGGAGCTGTCTCTGTGCATCAGAAGATATTTTGCCAGATCAATGCCATTTTTAAGCACATACCTAAGAGGCATTTGTCACTCGTTAAATTAAAAATAAATCATCATAAACTTACAGAAGTCCTCACACTTTTTGCCTACAAAACCCTTCACCCCTACACACAGACACAGACGCTCCCCTCCTCTTCCAGAAGCCAGGGATGTAGATCAATTCCTCCCTCTGAAAATTCTCACTCAGCTGCAAAACTTCAACAAATCAAAGGACACAACTCCCTGAAAATGTGGCTACAAAACCTCTGTCTCACTCTTCACAAAGGCACAAAGGTGTCGTATACTGCTTCACCCTCTCTTGCACGCACATTCATTGCTCCCATAAGCTGAATTTCTTTTGTACAGCCACAAGTTTGAGCATTTTTTTTTCTCTCCAGCACACTAATGCAAGACATTTACCCAACAAACAAAATCATTTTTATCCTACTCCTACTTTTCCATTCCTCCATCTAAGCCCTTCTCATAGCTGTGCCCACTATTAACTCATAGACATTTCCCCCACGTCCAAGCTCACTCTGAAATAACCATTTCAGCCACTTCAGCCCAGAATAAATTCTCCAGCAAGGAACTTAAAACTGCTCTGACAGTCCCACCGAGCAGGGCATTTGCTGTTGAAATGGGATTTCTCTCCTTGAATATCAATCCATCCTCCCCAAGAAATATTTCCTCCCCTTCCCCAAGACTGCAGCCAGCCTGACCTCTGCTCAGCCCTTCCTCACGCCATGGCAGAGGTTTGCACGGGCCACCCTGCACGTCTGTCATCACACCATGGCACACTCGATTCTTTGGAGCTGAACAGACAAATCCATCAGCATCTCATCTTTCCCGGTGCTGCACG
>VZTO01019326.1:0-34797 GCA_013400615.1 Syrrhaptes paradoxus | reverse complement strand
GTTATTATGGACCAGTTGAGATGTACTGGCTAAAGAATTATCTCAGAAGCCAGGGATGTAGATCAATTCCTCCCTTGGAAAATTCTCACTCAGCTGCAAAACTTCAACAAATCAAAGGACACAATTCCCTGAAAATGTGGCTACAAAACCTCTGTCTCACTCTTCACAAAGGCACAAAGGTGTCGTATACTGCTTCACCCTCTCTTGCACGCACATTCATTGCTCCCATAAGCTGAATTTCTTTTGTACAGCCACAAGTTTGAGCATTTTTTTTTCTCTCCAGCACACTAATGCAAGACATTTACCCAACAAACAAAATCATTTTTATCCTACTCCTACTTTTCCATTCCTCCATCTAAGCCCTTCTCATAGCTGTGCCCACTATTAACTCATAGACATTTCCCCCACGTCCAAGCTCACTCTGAAATAACCATTTCAGCCACTTCAGCCCAGAATAAATTCTCCAGCAAGGAACTTAAAACTGCTCTGACAGTCCCACCGAGCAGGGCATTTGCTGTTGAAATGGGATTTCTCTCCTTGAATATCAATCCATCCTCCCCAAGAAATATTTCCTCCCCTTCCCCAAGACTGCAGCCAGCCTGACCTCTGCTCAGCCCTTCCTCACGCCATGGCAGAGGTTTGCACGGGCCACCCTGCACGTCTGTCATCACACCATGGCACACTCGATTCTTTGGAGCTGAACAGACAAATCCATCAGCATCTCATCTTTCCCGGTGCTGCACGGCACCTGCGTTATTTCCCTCATGGCTGCTCCCATCCCAGATGCTCTTACATCTTTTCTCGCTGAAAAAAACGGGAAGAAGATTTTTTTTTATTATTATTCCTGCAGATGTTCAGGAGCCTGGGGGGCTCTTCAGGAGGAACAGGTTTCACATGGCTCCAAGATCACAGCGCTCCACAAAAATAAACTCTGACTGTTTTTTCCCCAGGCACCTGTGTTACTACATGCTGCTACAATAAGCATATTGAGTAACGACACGGGAAAAGGGGGTTATTAAGGATAACTCTACGTTAAGCTGCGTCCTTCCCAGGTCCTCACGTACGCCAGCTGTCTCTCTGTGGCCTTTTTGTCCCCAGGACTCAGTGGACTTTGAGCACACGTCATCTCAGATAACTTTAGCTGCCGAAATGTTGGCAAAAATAAACTCTGACTGTCTCCCTCATCAACAGCATCTCCCAAGGGTGACTCACTCCATCCCAATGTAGGTGTTTGGTACCCCTGCAAGGGATAAACCTCTATAACGAGTTTCTCTCTGATGATTATAAATGATCTGTTTAAGATCAATGATTGGCTTCCCAATGGTTAAAGCTAGATGAGCCAGTCCCACTTTCTACATCTGTAACAATCACAGAATCATGGAATGGTTTGGGTTGGAAGGGACCTTAAAGATCATTGAGTTCCAACCCCCTGCCATGAACAGAGACACCTCCCACTAGCCCAGGTTGCCCAAAGCCTCATCCAGCCTGGCCTTGAATCCCTCCAGGGATGGGGCAAATGATGGATCCTGCTTTTCACCAGCCTTACTCCTTTTCAGGAGAGCAGAATGTATTTCTGGCAAAATGTGCCCCCCTGCTAAAAGACAGCATTCGGGGGGAATGAATTATATAAATGGGAAAAAAAAAATCCTGCTAAAAAAGTATCTTCAGGACAATCTGGCCCTCAAAGTAAAGAGGTTCAGTGGCCATTCTAGAGAAAGAATTTCTTAAAAAAAAATTAATCACAGGCTCGGCCAAACCCCTACAGAAAAAAAAAAAAAAGAAAAATAAGAAAAAAAACCTCTCTTCTGTGAGTTGCAAACAACACTCAATCACATAGACTCTACTTTGAAAATTTCTAAGTATTGGGTTAAATCCTATGGGAATGTATATGTGAGCAGTATGAAATTTTTAGCATAACTACATTTACTTCAGAGGATGTATCTCACATTTAGGCTACTGTCACTGACATCCCATTACAGATTGAGATCATGAAGCAGCAAGAGAAAGACAGCGGGAAAATCCAATAAGACTCAAGTGCAAAATAAGGCTTTTAGGCCATTATCATGACAACAGACTGTAGCAGTCAAGAAAAATGAGACAAATACTTTTCCTTGCCACAGAAATATTTTAGGTTTGAGACTTTTTAGTGTCTTAAAAAGAAAAGTTAAAAAATTCAGAATATAAAATTGTGCAACAAGATCTGAGAATAAATATTCAACATTTGAGACATGCATTTTGACAATTTTTAACATTTTGTTTTGATAAAATTTTGTTTTCCTTTCCTTTTTTTGACTATAGATTACCTTCTGCATGAAAACAAGAACTCATGTCACCCTGGAATGCAGAAGTGGGACATTTGAAGAATTTAAAAACTCATTAAAGCTTTTTTTTTTTCAAATGTTGTCCAATGATCTAGGGAGATATTCTGATCCACACCAGATGGCCTGAGCCCCACCAAAACTAGGTTTACGAAACAGGAAACAGTATATTTGCCAGCCCCAGCTCTTGCCCACAAATAACTTCAATTTTGAAAAAAGCATTTTTGATGAAAAATATTTAATTGAAAAATTCCCAGGAAAACTTCTCTAAAGGATATCATCTCCCCTAGCGATGAGTTTTGAATAAAAATACACCCCAAACCCAAACCACGCACCTACCATTTCTTTCCCCAGTCCAATTTATTATATAGTAGATAATAGAATATTCTCAACAAAGATGAAGAGATGTTATCACCAGAGCACTGGAATTACTTATTTTTTTGGAATTCAATACGCATTTTTTATCACTTTAAAAAAAAACATGATAAGAGTCCATAATTGCAAATTACACTGGAGAGAAAAATAAGAATTTGCATGAATAAGTGCATAGAGTGAAAAGGAGAAATGAAATGAAATGGTTTCAAATCCTATTTGGATGATAATGTATTTGATGATAATGAAACTGTGTTGAAAAAAAAAAAGACACGCTTGTCTTTTCAGTGGTACCATTTCGGGGTTTGTTAATTTTTTGTGTTTTTTTTGTAATTGCAACTCATCTCTCTACTGGACTTAGCTGCTCTTCATACCACAATGTCATAGTATCCCAGCTGAAAATGACCACAGTGTCATGGTATCCCGGCTGGAGGTATCTGTGCCCTCTAAGAGAAGTTATTACAATTGTTCCTCCTCCTTTTACGGTGCAGGAATGTTAAGTACAGAGACCTGGATCCCACCATGTACCACTTGCCCAAGGTCATGGTGGAGTCCTCAGAGCACGGCAATACTGGGGTCATTGTTCTAAAAACTATTCCAAAACTGAACTCCTCGTAATCTGACTTTGTCTTGAAATAACTGCAAACAATTGTTTTGGTTTTTTTTTTCACCAGTACTTAAACTGAAAGATCTTCAAGGTCTTTATGATTCAAGGCAGGACAAACCCCCTTTCAGTGTTTCCTTTGTTGCAAGAGTCACTCCCATGGGGAAGAAGCAAAGGGTTTCAGTAGCCCACAATTTACAAGCCACCCATGAGACCCGTTGCAAGGCCAGAGCAACTTATCCCCTTTCTCATATAGTTTCATTGTTTTCCTAAGGGACAAACTCCTTTTTTAGCTAAACGAGGGTCCCAGGGACACTCACTGCTCTCCTCAGCTGTAAGGAGCTGGTCCCAGTGGAGTTCTGTCCATTTTCCTCTCGTCTCGTGTCCTCTGGCCCACCATAAACACAGGTGATCACCAGGATGTCTCTGATGGTTGCCCAGTTTTTTGCAAGAAACAGGAAAGAATCTGGCTGCCATACACTAATGAATAAAATAATGCTGGTTTACACCCAGTCATTCCCTGGCCCAAATCTCCATGAGATGCTGCAAAACCCCTTTTATTTTCCCCAACTTAACACTCGGCACAGAAATCTCCCTATGTCTTGCAGTATCTATCCATCATGTGGTATTTTCCATGCAAACAATAAGGGAAAGGTGCTGTTCAAGGTGCGTGCAGGGGTCTCTGGCGTTGCCTGTGAATGTGGGTGGTGCAGAGGAAGCAAAGGGGAATTAGTCATTTTTGGATTTTTTTTTGCTTATTGCATTTTTGTAAGTCAGGAGGTCACTCTTTGATAGTCCATTTCATGGTCATTTTCATAGGAATGTATAATTTCTTTCTCCTTATCATTCTCTGAGATAAATTTCTTTTGAAATAAAAGAATCGCTCTCAGATATCTGGTGAAGAGTCAATTCCCATGGGGAAAAAAAAAAACCAAACATTTGAAAAGGAAACAGATCTTCAGCATCATTTCACTGGAATTTCCCTACATCACAGCTTTAAAACCTTGAGTGTTTCCTGAACATTGGTTGTTCCCTGTCAATGGGGTTGTTCACTGGAAGGGCAATGTGATGCCAGTTAGGCAGATCAGGATTAGAGTAGTGACCCTAAATTCTCTCAAAACCTATTTCTGAAATAGCCCTGAAAATATAATCTTGTCTTTGCAAATTCAACCAAGACTTCAGCAAACCCTGCTACATCAGCAGTGACTTTTTTCCAGCAGGGACTTCCCTAAAGGAGAAGGAGTAGGACAAGGCTCATGCCCTTTGGAGGAGCCCTTGGGGCAGAATCTGGAAGCAGTGGGTAATTCAGGAAATTTGGAGTTTTGCACACACTTGGGATTACAGATTTTTGAAATTTTTTCTCTCTGCCTTCGAAAACACATGCATAAGCACACAGTTCCTTTGCCACTCAGTTGGGTTTTTCTGGAAAACTGCAGAAGGTGTCACTGGCTGACTTTAAGGTAGTCCCAGGCTGGTGATGTCTACAAAAGAGATGAATTCCAGGCAGAGAGAAATGAGTTGAACCCATGTTCCAAGCCCTCTCTAATACTACAACCTAGCCTTGGCCGTTGGTTAGTCAATGGTCAGTCCCAAGCACAGTCAAGCCTTCCTGGTGTCTACGTGCCATATTGCCTGCAGAGGAGCAACAACTTTCCCACTGAGATCAGTGAAGCTTGCATGCAATAAAATTTGCTACTTTGGGGATACGATGGGACAAACAGGTCTGAACATCCTCAGATAAAATAAGATTTAGCTTTTAGCTTCTCTTTTTAGCAGAACCCCCAATGACTTACTCCCACTCTTACTCTACCTGTAGCAATTGCCCTGGCTGCTCACTTTCTGCTCAAACCCAAGAGCTACTTGTGGAGAATGTCATTTCCCAGCGTTGAACACACCACCACCACCAGAACCATCACCAACTCAAGCCCCACCACCCACGCCGGGTTAAAAAATACCTACTTTGATAGAAGCTGGGTTAAACTCAACTTCTTTTTTGGGTTCTGGTTCTGCTGGTTTAGGCGCTGGTTTGGGTTCTTCCTTCTTAGGCTCAGCCTTCTTAGGTTCAGGCTTCTTTGGAGGCATGTTGCTTTGCTGGTGGGATTTAGGAAGGGTGAGGAGAGAGACAGAGAGACAAGAAAGAGGTGGCTGCTGCAGGACAAATCCCCAGCGCACACAGGTCTTTATCCCTGTCCGGTCACTTGAAGTCACACATTGTGTCACTCTCAGACCTGTCACATGCCAGAGCTTACAATAGGGCCACTGCTATAAAAGGACAAGACATCCACCCGGCTATTTTCGAGCCATCCGATATGGCATTGTTACGAATTAGCACTCAAATGGAAAGAGAAGTTGGGGGAGTTTTGGGCTGAGGTTGGCGCTGGGTCAAACATTTTTGGTGGGCATGGGTGTATATGGACAAAGGGGAGGTTGAGTTACATTCCAGGTCCCATCGATGGGTTTTTATGCTCCCCAGGACAGTGCTGACACTTACTTTCCCAGCTTACTCGCTGCTCTTTCAAGCTGGACGGTGCTCCTGGCCTTTGTTGTGCCGCGGTTTATTAAAAGACAAGCGTGGGTTTATATTTAGATGTGAGGATGGGGCTATGCAGGAGTTTGACCATCAACATGTCAGCTGGCATTGGGGAGAATTAATGTCCCAAATCACACACTGGGCTTTTACTGGGAACCAGTATTGCTTATAGCAGAATGCATCTCATGAGCAGGGAAACGCACACACATGGGCTGGGATAGCACCGGGCGTCTGAAAGTACATCCTCATGGCTGAGATTTTCCAGACCATTTTAGGAACTTGAGTGCCAAATTCCTATTAAAATAACTAAGATAAGGGCACCCATTTGAAGCACTGGGTAGTGCTTTTTTCTGCAGGTTTCTATTTCTCATTGGCCCATTTTCTGCCCAGAGCAAACATGAATTCAGGGTGGAAAGCATCTGAGGTACCCTGCTGATGAGAAGCAGCAATGTCTGCAAGCTTTGAAAGCTGTAGATATTTCTGCAAAGAAATAACTGCAATCATACATTCCTTCCATACCCTGCAAAAAAAGTTCTGCTGCATTGATTTCTGCACTGAAATGAATCATGTAAGACTTTTTGTAGAGAGAAGAGAATTGTGGAGAATTGTAAGAACTTTCTACCAACCCGAAGAAATGCCAGGGAGTAATTTCACCGCATTCCCCCACTACAGACTTTTTGATTGACATTGCAGGAGCCAGCACAGACCCAGGAAATTCTGGGTTCTGCTAATTGGAAGCAGCAGAACTACAGTTCAAATTAGCGTGCACTCTGAGAGCAGCCCGAACCGCAAGGACAGCATCTGAGCAGGCACCAGCTGAAGCATCTGAACGTGTTTTACCCAACATCTGAAAAAAAACACCAGGTCCTATTCCTGAACTTAAAAAAAGCACTGGAAAATATCAGGCAATTAAGATGCCAGCAGCAGCTCAACAGCAGCTTGGGAGCTCGTCACCTCCACCTCCACCAGATAAGAAGAGACCATAATAACACAGAATCACATTTCACTTTTTCTTCTGAATTCCACAAACCAGCCGTGGTTGTGGGCTTTGTAAGTGTTTTGTTGTTTGGTGGTTGTTTTTTTTTTCTTTTCATTTTTTTTGCCCCTCAGCTGCTCTCTAATAAAAAGAGACTAGAGAAATAAGAGCAAAGATGACCCAGGAAGGTGGCTGAAATCTCACCTCAGTCTGATTCTCAGGAAAAAAATTAGTAGTTATACTGTCAGACAAAGATTATCTTTTTACATTCTATTTATATATTGCCTATTTTTTTTAATATGTCATGATAAAGTAAATTCAGGATCCAGCTGGCTTGTCACAATTCACAGAAAAGACCCTTTGCACTTCTGTCAAAAGCAAAACTATTACAGCATCCAACGCTTTTTCTAAATCGTCAGTTCTACTTGCAGGGGAGGCTTCTGAAAATGTCAAAAAAAAAAAATCCCAGTTCAATGCTTTGGGTTTTCATTCAGCCTCTCAGGTGTCTGTTCCTCTTCCAGACCCATGGCACCTTCCCTGATGATTTCTGCCTAATTTCTTTGTGTAGACCTATCAATGGCCAAAATACCCCAACAGATCAGCCCTTTTTCACAGCTTCAGGCGTTCTTCACTTTGTTTTTTCAGGCAACAACCCCATCGATGTGATTACTGCCTATTTGTATGCTTATCTTTATTTAAATATCCAAAGTGAAGGCAAAACAGAGAGTTACATTGAGTTTTAAGTACCTGCAGGGCTAGCTAACCACTGCTGGGTAGATGTCTTGGATCAATTCCATGGATTAAAGACACTCCAATGCCCTGTAAATCCTTCTGCAAACAGCCAAATCAATGCAGCTAATCTTGCCCTAAATCCCCCATTCATCTCTTCCATCAGGATCCCTAGAGTCCCAGCAGCTGGAAAAAAAAAATTAACAAAAAAACCACAACCAAAAATCCTTCTTCCTATTAATAGGTTTGGAATGGGGGGGGAGCACGCTTCGGTTTTTTCAGTCGTGCTCACAACAGATGTTTGCAGCAGATCTCAGTGCCAAAAAGCTATTCCAGAGTCACCCTAGAGTCCTCCACGAGAGGCTGGGCTCGCTGTGGATTTTTCTAAAATTCTCTTGATCGTCGGGGTATGATAAGTTTCTCCTGAGAGATGGGCTGGGATCATCTTCAAAGAGAGCAGAGCTCATGAAGACATTTCCCAGAGAAAAAATAAAAAATTGGATTTAAGAAGCAGACAAATAGAATATAAGTGAAAACACAAATATTCTGGCCAAAATCTGGATCGTTTAAAATTGGGAATACTGCCACAGTGCCTTATGATTATTTGGTCCATGATAAATCTGGTTTTTGGAGTCATACAACAGCCCAGGTTGGAAGGGACCTCAAAAGATCATCTGGTCCAACCTTTGACAGGAAAGGGAAGCTAGATAAGATAAGCAATCTTACTCCATTTACTGTGATTTGCCACACTCCCCCCTCAGACCAAGTGGAGGAGGTTGTATAGAAAAGATTCTTATTTCTGAGGAAACTGAAGACCTGAGAAAATACAACAATTGTCATGAAATACTGTTGTGGGATATTAAAATTGAATTATTTCAGGGCCAAAGTGTATCAGTTTTCAGATATTTGACTTCTCAACAGAATAACATCCTCCCTCCCTCCTCCAAGTAGGTTGTTTTTTTTCTGTTAAAAATAAAAATAAATTAATCTTCGAGTTTAAACTTCAATTCTCTCTTCAAAAACAACCAATGATGGAAACTCTCCAGACATCTTTAAATGAGAGGTTGAGAGCACGTCAAAGATGTTCTCTCTCCAACCAAAAGCGGTTGTGCAACTTTTCCCAATAAGGAATGCCATCCTTGGAGTTGTAAGATGGCCACAGCTTGAGCGTCTTCCCTAGAGAACAGGAAAAAAAAAATAGTTTTTAGAAGATTTGCAACCAGAAGACGATTTATTTTTCAGTCCCCAGCACTGCAGATGTCTTGTCAGCTGTTGGATGAAGAAAACAAGGTCCAAACCACATCTGCTCATATGCTACCCAACCTTTGTATTTTAATAGAACCAAGTTAAAAACAGAACATCCGATATTTTAAATCAAAATGGCATTTCAAATATAGTTAATTTAAAAAAAAAAAGGAAAAAAAAAACCCCAAGACAGGGAAGTTCCAAGAAATCTCTGTTTCTCTCCCCATTTTTTGTCAATTATAGAGCTCATCAGTTTTTCTACCCATACTTTAACACCTGAGTGGTTAAAAAAAGACAAGAATATTCTGGAAGGAAGAACAGAAGAGGTCGTACCTGCATGGAGAGAGACAGTGGGGTGAGCTGGTTGAGAGAATGTTTATCTGATGGGAAGCTAAAATGAGCAAAGGTGGAGGAGGACAGAAATAAAGGTAAAAAAGGAGAATTTTCTCTGGGATTACTATTGCTGCTCACAATTTTCCTAGGGTGAATTGTCTAATCAATATTACCCCTGCTCCCTATAGGAACATCAGCTCGAAAGAAGAGCAAACGCCTGCCTTTGGACCAACTCTTCAGCTGCTATAAATCACTGAGTTCCACTAACTTCAAGGGAACTATGCTGATTGATACCAGCTGTGGATATGGACCAGAATAGTAGACTGTCTGGCAGTAACCAGCATTTACTTTCTGACTATTGGGATCAGGAGAACACATGTTTGCTGTTCATCAGGGCAGGGGAGAAAAAAAAAAAAGACGGAAAAAATGTATTTTATACAGAAAATCTAACACTAAAGACACAAAACAGCATTGGTGACACGAAACTCAGTAGAAGTGTAGAGATGTGGGATTTAGTAGAAAATTAGTATATAATGGATCCTGAGACCATTTAGGCACCACAGGACCTGGAATAGAAATTAAATATTTTATGTGTTGCAGCCTTAACAAACTCAAAAGTCCTGCTGGAAAGTCAGGAAAAGTTTGCAAAAATCAACAGGATCCTACAGTTGATTGTTGAAAGGAAAAAGTGTTAGATGCTAATTAAAAGGACTAATTAACAGCTATTTTGCAGATTTCATGATAACCTACTTCTTTTAAGTATAGGGCTGTATTTTCTTCAGAAAATTCTCTGTCAAAACAAAGAAACACTCCCAGGTGGCGATTCTTTCCAACTTTTGGTCTTTATAACAGGTGCAGTGAATATCCTTCTAGACTTTTCTTTTGCTATATATATATCGGCAAAGGGAGTCCCAGCAGTTCAGATTTGAGGCTTAACTTTCAGATGCTTCAAATGAGGAAATTCCACATTTCCATACTCGTACAGCCCATCACATCCCCACTAGGATATTTCAATCCTCTTTTCAGGAAAGGAATAGAACAGCACATTCCTTTCTTTCCCAAAGGAACATACCTACCTCCAGCCTCCCTCCATCGCAGATTTTTATGCCTTTGTCTCTGGGACACAACAGAGTCTGAGATCTCTTCTCCTTTTAATACTTATGGGCTAGGAGAAAGTCAACTCAGGATATTCTCTGGGGCAAAGAAAAATGATCAACCTTAACGACCAACAGGTTACTACCATTACCCTGATCACTGGTTAATTAGGAGGCAAGGAAAGACTTTTGCAGGGTGACCTTGCAGATCTTAGAGTAGATGTTAAAGGCAAAAGTGGTGGATGCATGTGGATAAACAGGAAACAGAGTGACAGGACAAGGGATAAGGGGTATAAGCTGAAAGAGGGGAGATGGAGATGAGATATTGGGAAGAAATGTTTCCCTGTGCGGGGGGTGAGGCAGTGGCCCAGGTTGCCCAGAGAAGCTGTGGGTGCCCCATCCCTGGAGGGGTTCAAGGCCAGGCTGGATGAGGCTTTGGGCAACCTGGGCTAGTGGGAGGTGTCCCTGCCCATGGCAGGGGGTGGCACTGGATGGGCTTTAAGGTCCCTCCCAACCGAAACCATCCTGGGATTCTATGATTTATCCAGAAGTCCCCACCGCCATCACCATTCCCTCACTACCTTGTGTTTTCATCTTTATAAAGCCCATTATAGGAAAAATGAGATATCCATGGCTGATTTCAAAGGGGCTGTGGCATTTTGCTCTCCTCCTTTCTGCTCCTTCGCTCTCTCTTTTTTGGTGCTGGATGAGATCAGCAGCTCATATGGCACTGCAACTATTTTTACAGCCTTTGACTGTCCCTGCAATGTGGCTCCTGCAAATTTCAAAGCTGAACGTTTCAAGTTGTTGCTAAACCACTGCCAGAGACAGCTGCAGCGCAAGGGGTGGGTAAAGGTGGATTTCTTCCTTTCTTCCAAGCTGTGTTGCTTTCAGTGGCATTAACTGAAAAACAATCCCAGGGACTGTAAGGAACAGCTACCCTCTTCTAGCAACCTGAAGTGAATTCACAGAGATTTAGCTCTGTATTAGGAAAATGACCGAAAAGGGGCTAGAGATGGATGCAGGAGGAAAAAAGAAAAAAAAAAAGCCAAAAAAAACCCACAAACCCCCCCCATACCACCACAAAAAATAAAATTACAAAAACCCCAAACACCAAAAAACCCAAACCAAAAAAATCCACCAAAACAAAAATACAAAATTCATCTGGATTCACAGCAAAGTCTGAGAAGAGGATATCTCAGGAGGCTTATCTGAACTGGTGCTGGACACAGGAGATAATTAATGATGCAACCTCTTTAATGCGTTCATCTATAAAAAAGTTGAGTATCCCACTCCTCTCTGCACACTCACGTGCAAGCAAATCGGTAGAATAAATCCTTGCCACTTAAACTAAAATGATGTATCACACACTGGAGAGAATTTGGAGAAGCATCTTTACTGTGATCCATCCTCAAACACTGATTTTTTTGTCCACACAGTCCACTTACCAGGCACGGAGCATGGAAGACTAAGCGGAATAACTGGTTATACAAAATGAGCTCCAGCCAAATAAAACTCTATTTCAGGCAGTGAAGTTATAGTAACTGCTGCAGTATTGCAGCTTTGGGGTTAGCAAAAGTCCTGGACTGGGTCTGAGACTCCCACTTTTCTGTTCCGATGCTCTCAGAACGATGAGCAAGACACACTCATGAATTTTCGGCGAGCTGTCTCTGCTCCAGTCCTTACCCAAGCCCAGAGTCCATCAGAGCACGTTCCCAGGACATACATAACATTAAGCATAGCTTTGGGAAGCTCTGAGCTTATGTTATCTCCTGATGTGATGTATATGAAGGCATCCCACATCACAAGAAAGAGCCACAAGCCAGACCTCTGTCGGAACTTACAACAAAAATAGATGCACTGAGCTTATCTCATCTCTGCTTCCTGGAGGTCAAGGATGAGCACTTTTCCGTGATTGCAGATCACAAAAGATTGCACATGAGCACTGACAACTTCAAATGAACCATAAAGACTCATGATCTGTCCCTGCTACTCATTTCTCTATTCCTTTTTTATTACCAGACTTATTTAAAATTCTGGGCCATAACCACAGAGACATTTGCAGTGATGATCAAAGTAATTTACACCTTGCTATCATTTATCGTTATCATTTGAGTCACAGGAATATCTTGAGGTCCCAGCGGAAACCAGAATACCAGCTTGCTAGCTACAGGCATGGAGAAAAAAAAAAAAAGTAACATATAGAAATAAAAATATAATAATTTAGAATATACATACAAGCAACAGGAGGAGGAAAAGGGAATGGGGACTGTTACGCTATAGAGCTTCTCCCCCCTACCTCCTCCTCGAGAATAGGTGACTTGACCAAGGTCAATCAGAGAGTCAGTGTCAGAGTTAGGCCAGAAATAAATTTCTCATGATGTTTCCACACTGTGCTACATATCCTGGGAGCTGAATACAATTCCTGCAGAAGGCACACAGTGTATGTGATGTGAACATGCTCATGAAACCCTACACAGCAATGTTTTAACGGTAAATCATTTACTTGCTGTTGATGCTCGGTTTTCTGTTTGTTTGTTTGAATAAGTAGAGGGAGTATCAAAAGAGAACACGGAGTCTTTTCTTGTGATGTCACATGTGTAACGTTAATGCCACTTCCCAAAATACTCATATTCCTTTTTTACGCGGTGGAATTTCTGGGCTGGTTGTGAAACTCAACCCCCTTGTGAAGGGCTGTAACCCAATCTGAATCCATAGCTGAGGAACAATAGTCACGTTGAGCCGGCTGGCAGAGGAACGTCAGGGATGTCTTGGCCTGAAGGACTCAAGGACTAGCTCCCATCAATGCTCTTGACACCCTGAAGACCTTCCACGAGGCACTGCTTGGCTGGAGAAGCCAGGTGGATCTAGTGAACAAATGTCAAAATTAAAAAAAAAAACAAACCCCCTCCCACAGAGAACAAGCCAGATCTCTGAAGCAAACATTGCTATAAATAAATAAAAAGATAGAAAACAGATAATAGCATGGTCCTGCCCAGTTTCAAGAGTTTCTCCAGAGATTTTCAAGGCCAGGTTGGATGAGGCTTTGAGCAACCTGGGCTAGTGGGAGGTGTCCCTACCCATGGCAGGGGGTTGGAACTAGGTGATCTTTAAGGTCCTTTCCAGCCCAAACCATTCTATGATTCTATGATTCTGTGGTCCAGAAGAAGGCCAGGAGATACCTTAGGGTAAGGACATGGGAATACTCTGCCAAATGTCTTGTGCTGTGATACCCACGGGGGTTATTGGTCTACTACAGAAGCAACTAATGAGCCATGTCCCATGAGCGTTGTCTGCAGGATATCCTGCACTTAGCATCCAGAAAAGCAATCCATTCTGCCCCCAAAACCAGCAATTTATTACCAGCGGTTAGCACTTGACAGCTGTTGGAGACACGTTGGGTATCCCTTTCAAGATCCCAAAGGGGTGTCTGAGAGCACATCAGATCTCAGCATATGCTGGGACTGAACTGGGAAGTGGACCTTGGGCTCCAGCTCATGGGATGAGAGCCATGTGATCCCCAGGAGCTCCAGTCAGTCACGTCTTGGTTTTACAGCACACCACAAGGATGTAATAAAAGAGGACGGTTCCCGAAAAGAATAGCTCCAATTCATACTTGTTGACGTCAACAAACCTGAGATATGTTTAACTATTTTAAAGTATTTCCCCAAACCCAAAACTGGTTCTGGAGGAATGTTTTGAGGTTCTGATATCTAAATATATTTGCTTGATTCCTGAAATTCCTGGCATGGAAAACATGGCAGAAGGTCTACAGTCCTTCTGGCAGATAAAAGGGATCTGGGACTTGGTGAGGGAGAATCAGAATAACACAGAGAGATTTGTCTGCTAACTGAGGATGAGGATGATAATTTTTCAGTCTTCAGCTTACACCTAAGGTGTTGCAGTCTCTGGGTGTCAACCCTATACTGGGCAGGGAAGGACCTACCTGATGAGCAAGATTCAGTCCAACAAGCGTGAGTGAAAAGACGGATGCTGTGACTGGTCATCAACATCTGTAGAGAAAAATAACTGCCTACAGCTGCTTATAGATACTAATTTTATGAATATTTTTCAATGTCAGCCTGTTGGGCATCTTTCCCTGTACACAACCACTCCATGTAGGAAAACTACAGAAAGATAATTTTAAGAAGAATAAACAGATCAGATAGAGGACCCACCGGGTGAGTTTTCCAATTCTTGTTGAGTTTGATTTTGTCTCATTTTTGTCACCTTGAATGACAGCTGCAGAGAACAGCCCTACTCACAACAGCACTTCACAGTCGGAAACAAAGCAGCACATCAACCTCGCTCACGTTTGGCCTGCCAAGAGGGAAAGATTAAGTGCGATCTGATGATAGCATTGTTCTCCCCATTCTCATAAACCACGAAGCCTAACAGATTTTGCCTTCTGGTTCATCAGATGCGAAATGCATGGTTTCATGAAAACATCGGATCCCTGGCCACCACGCACAAGGTGTTAGATGAAGTGATGGGAGTTGTTGGATCCCAGGGTAATAGGAACCATACGACCATTTGACTTGTTACAGCACTAGTTTGGATGTTGATTTAAAGGGAGAGGGGAAGGGAAAGGGTTTCCAGTGGTGTAAATCCTTGGCGATGAGTACTGGTTGGTAAGGGGTGGGCGCCGACTCTTGTGAAGTGGGGATGGCCACGTGCCACGCAGCCCACCTGCCTCATCCACATGGCAACCCATCAACTCCTGTAGACAGACAGGGATGCAGATGTAGGTTTTGTTTGTGTGGGGTGGGGAATGGGGGGACTTCCCCAAGATGCTGCCACATGACAGGGATCTGGATAATATGAACTGTGAGGACACACTGAATGGATTGAGGTTGTTTGAGCTAAAGAGGAATGAGACGGGCGAGAGGGGAAGAAAAGGCAAGAACTTGATAACCTTCATGAACATGAAAGAATGCTTCAGAATACAGAAAAATACTCTGTTGACAATGTCTGTGATAATCATGAAACCATAGAATCATAGAGTGGTTTGGGTTGGAAGGGACCTTGGAGATCATCGAATTCCACCCCCCCTGCCATGGGCAGGGACACCTCCCACTAGCCCAGGTTGCTCAAAGCCTCATCCAGCCTGACCTTGAACCCCTCCAGGGATGGGGCATCCACAACACAACTAATCAAGAGCATAAACTGCAGGATGGTTAACTTTTCTGCTTAAATGTTAGGAGAAACTCTGTGTTAGGATGGATGTTGTGTGCTGGAATCTGTTTTATGGAAAACTTTTGCTTGCTGGAAAGCTTGAAGGTGAGTTTAAATAAGCTGCTGTCAGGAAGGGCAGAGATGTAATTGTTCCTGCCTTGGGACTGGATCGTCTTTCAGGATCTGCCAAGATGTTGGGATTCCCAGTAGGAATCAGAATTAATCCCACCCTCTCAATCACACAGGCATGACAATTAGCTGCTTTAGTTTCCAGTCACAGCCCTACAACAAACAAAGCTTGACAGCTCTATTGCCTATGGCCACTTTGTGAGTATATCGTGTCCTTCAGTTGGGTTTGCCATCTCCTTTTATCCAGCTCTCCTTCTCATTAGCTGATCAGCAGCATACCCGTTCCTGCTTGTTTAGAAGTTTTTACAGCCATATGGATTAAACAGAAGAAAAAAAAAGAAGCAGCAAAACCCAAATAAATATCCCTAAATATAGTTAGGGCCAGCTGGTTTTAATTAGAATTGTCTCAAAGCAGCCATGCCAAAAGCAATCTGAGCAGAGTCTTATGGCATGAGCTGTTGATCAGCCAACATCTTTCAGGGGTTTACTGTATCCCCTGCAGTGAAATCGTGCCCCTGTGTAATACAATGACGGTGCGTTCCCGACATATTTTTCTGCTGAGAGGCAGTGTTTTGGATGCAGTGGGAGCAATTGCTGTCATCCGATCCTAGGGCTCTGTGTTGGAGGCATCACGCTGAAACCTAGATGGGCTCAGTAACCAAGGTGACCTCATGGGAAGGAGCCACGGCCATGGAGAGACCCCCAGCATGTCAGTGAGGATTATGTGTGTGTGGGTGAGTCAATATCGGGACATGTCTCGAGGCTTTTACATTTTCTGACCACTTGGTCATCGTGTAGACCACTGGGCTCAATGTTTCAGTGAATAGTATCGATTATGCAGTCAGGTAGGCTGACAGTGGTCCAGGTTCCCTGGGAATTTTTCATACAGATGGGATCCAGGACTTGTTGAACAGCCTTCCTGACCAGGGTAGCTATTCACTGCACAGGGTATAAGAACATGACAAAAAGACCACGAGCCAGAAAGACTCTGCTGCCTTAATTTTTTTTTTTACTTTTCTTAGGAGTACTCAGTCTTGGCTTCTTCCACCAACAGAGAAAGATGGTAGATGGGGAAATGATCTGCCATACCCTCCCCTGGTCCATCAACTCAGAAGACTCTCATTCCACCTTGAGGTAGGCAGATCGATTTGATTCATCCTCAAGATCTCTCCCAGGTCTAATTCAATGTGGTTTGACTGGTGGTTTCTCAGATGGGCCAATCCAAGACCTGCTGAAGTCAAAGGAGATTTTCTGTGTAATGCCAAGCACAGAAAGTAGATAACTGTTATGTTAGCTCTGCCTTCCTGGAAGGGTTTTGAGATATCTCCATATTCATGTCAGATCACATTTCCTCATGGTCCTTCCTATACTGAACAATTGTTCATGCTCACATCTTAATTCTTATATTTCATCACACAAACAGCCAGAGAATATTCACCACCATTGGAGAAATATAGCACCGGATAGCCATCACATCCTGGGTCAGACCAGAGGTTCAGCTGCCAATGGACAGAGGACTTCTTCCAGACATCTCTTTCAGACCTAGTTCTTCTGGATAAAAATATTAGTGCGTTCAGCTGTCAGTCTCTATCCATAAGCTTGAAGTTTGATATTAGGAAGGAATTCTTGGCTGTGAGGGTGATGAGGAAGTGACCCAGGTTGCCCAGAGAAGCTGTGGATGCCCCATCCCTGGAGGGGTTCAAGGCCAGGCTGGATGAGGCTTTGGGCAACCTGGGCTAGTGGGAGGGGTCCCTGCCCATGGCAGGGGGTGGAACTCGATGGTCTTTAAGGTCCCTTCCAACCTAAACCATTCTGTGATTCTACGACTCCATGATTCTATGAAAATGGGTCCCCCTCTGTGGGATGCTGATGATGGACAATGTTGACATTCAGTATGTACTCCAGGTGAAGTCATTAAGTTTTGTTGATGAAGGTTTGGTTTTATATATAGCCGGTGTGGTTTCAGCCTGCCCACAATGTCTGTTCTTCCCTGTCTGTTCTTTCCTTCTTTGACCATCCACAAAGATGAGACGAATCAGTCTCTGACTCCATCTGTCCTCTCTCCTTGCTCCCACGGCAGCTCCATAAGCACTGCCCAATTTGTCATAGGATTTACCCACTTACATAGTCATAAAAACCACTTTCCTCCACTTCTAAGTGTCATTTTGGCTCGTGTTACACCAGGTAAAAGGCAGATCATTGCATGTACACGAACACAGGAGGCAAAGCCATCGTGTGTAATGAAAATGTGTTTATAAGACCTCATCTCTCCCCCAAAGAATAACAAAATCAATTTATTCTGTTTAGGTTTATTTCAAGCTGTACTTCCTGAGAGTGTTCTTCCAACAGGAAACTCTTTGTTAACATTACTTGACATATGGGAGAACACTGGATGGGACCCGTCAAACAGCAAAGCTACCAGCGTCCCCTTTAGCTCCATTAGGCCTGAATCTAATCTTATTTATAAACCTTCATCCTAACAAGTCTTCATCTTCCTGCCTATGCCAAAAAAAGCAAATATAGAATTAACAAAATATTTGCAAAACTAACCCTTTCACCGCAATTCCAATCGTTGGAATCTCAGAAAATCATCTCATGCATGTCTCCTCTGCAAAGACAGGACTGAGTTTACCTGTCGTTCCCAGAAGAAATGTGCCTAAAATCCACAGGGATGGGGAATTCTCTGACTTCCCTAGTCATGCATAGAAGGTTTCCTTCCCCAACCCATTACATAGATTTTGGCAGATGTTTTTTTGTTTGTTTTTGTCCAGATGCCTAAAATGACTCATCCTTGTTGCCATTTAACCCTCTGACTGTTTGACCTATCTGGACTGGACACTGAGAACTTGAAAATAATGTTTTACCACTTTCTTCATGATGTTATTTTTACACTAAAGATTCTCTTCATTTTTCTTGGGAACTTTCAACTACTTCAAGTTTATACAGCACCGAGCCATAGGGAGAATTGCTTCCATTGGTGTAGTACTGTAACACTACAAAATAATAATAACAATAATAATAAAAAGCAGAAGAAGAAGAAAGAAGAAGATGAAGAAGAAAGAAGAATAAGAAAGAGTAAGAGTAAGAGTAAGAGGAAGAAGAAGAAGAAGAAGAAGAAGAAAGAAGAAGAAAAAGATGACAAAAAAGAAGAAGAGTAACAACAAAAACAACAACAACCATCATAGGTAACTCATTAAGCTGAGATAATTGGGCCATTTATAATTGTCCAATTTGATGTCAAAATCACACCTATCAACTTCCCCAAAGTTGAGGGAGAAAGAAGTGAAGTAAAATAAAAGGAATTTATGCTTCCTCCTTCAACTTGGCCCCATGCAGTGCAAACCTCAGTTGTGTGTTGAATGTCAATTTTTCAAATGCAGTGGTAACAGGAGAACTCTTCATCTGGTGCACATGAGCAGAGTCAGAAATGGATGTTTGACATGTCGCCAGAGAAGCAAATCTTGTCTATCAGCTTGTGCATATGTTTCATAAACAAAAAGGAAGTCTATGTTAGGGTGCTGGGGGAGATGCTATAAAGTTTTTATTGCAACTTGTTTTTGTAAGTCTTGTCTAGCAAATCCATGTGGTTTCCCTCAAATTTTCAGTAATAAACATTTAACAGCGTGTTCCACCATCCCACTTATATAGGAGATTTTGTTGGGTGAGTGAAAGGAGTTGCTCAGAAGGAACAAGGATGGCTGTGTTGCAGTGGGACAACTACATACTGCACAGAGCCTGAGTCTCAGGCTTGTTGCCTCTATGAGATGATCTGTGGATGTGGCATCTTCGTCCTGAGACTGGGAGAGATCCTGGTATTTTATATAAAGCAATAGATCAAAAAATGTCAAATGGTTCCACCTTCTGCCAAATCACGGGCAGAACAGATTTAATATGAGTATAAACCCATAGATCTGAGCTTCAGATTAAAAATCCAGAAAAATGGTGTGTTTTGGCCTCCTTGGGTCAACAAAAACTTGAAAGAAGCAGGAAGACCTTTCAGAGGCCGTCACTGTCTCCTGCAAGACCTACACAATAAAATCTCATCTTACTGTTCAACCCTGGTTGTCACTCCACAGAATACTGTTTGTTCTACTGCGTTATGCACTCTTGCTCCAAGAGGTAAAAAAAAAAAAAAATCATAGATTACACACACCATGGAAACAATTTTATGTTATCATGGCAAAACCTTTCCTGTCCACCATGATGGGAGTTGTGTGGAAAAACGTGAACAGAAGCAGTGGACTGGGCAGTTCAAAGAACAAAGGAGCCCTTCTGTATATCCATGGTGGAGACACTCAGAGAGCATCACACAGGACCAAAGCTGGGCTTGAGGACCAAATTACCAGTCAACAGCAGACAACGTGTAGTCTAGAAAACACAATCAGTTCTTTCTATGAGAAAAAGAAGCGTGAAGTAGGCTGGTTTGATTTGGAACAAGGACATGAAAGGTGAGATCCATAGGAGTTATCTTCAGCTACCTCAACATACAGAGTAAGAATTCATCTCATCTGCTGTTGGTTGCTTACCAAAGATGTCTGAGAAAGAAATAGAAACAGGAATTTTGGAGTCACAATGCACCTGGTCTGTAGAACAGACACAAGTTAGGATGAGATGTGTTGTCCTCTGAAAAGTACACAAAAGAGAAATAGAAATTTTGCAGGTACAGTGTTTGTGGTTTATAGAAGAGGCTGACTTCAGCATGAGATGGATTGCTCGCTAAAAACGCCCTTTTCTCTACAACGACTGGAAGGGTCTTTGGGTGACTAACTCCACTGTAGACATTTACTTTGTAGTTGTCTAACACAAAGTAAGAACCCCATCCCCTGTGTCCAGTAACAACTCATCCAGGCTCTCTCTCTAGCCATGAAAACATATAGACACCTCCAGAGAACGATTCATCCCACCTAAAGAAAATAAGAATGGAAGAGGAACTGCAGTGGGCCAGACCTCTGGTCCACCTCTTTCTTGGAAATTGGCCAACAGCCAAAGATCAAAAGAAATATACATCCTCAAAATACATTCCAGAAATTTCTGCCTCTGACATGGAGTGGATATCTTTATATAGTAAATTTCATGGGGTTTGTCTGTTATGAACCTGTTCATATTTGGAATCCATGTGAACATTTAGCATCAATAAACATGTTGACTCCAGGGTCTATTCTGGGTGATTGGCTCCACAACAGTGCTCTGCCTCTCTAAGCAGCCTAGACAACTCGTGGAGACTAAGTGCTTCATTTTCATGTCAAATGAGTCCTGCCCCCAGCAATCAGGAAAATAACAGGTAGAACTACTTTGTGAACCTGTCTGCATGCATTTACCCCTCTCCTAGCAGCTTCCAGAGACTCCCAGTGCCTTGAATACTAGACACATGCTGACAGAGTCCTTCAGGTAGCTCCAAAATGTCACATTCCCGGAAAAGAAATCCCAGGTCCTTGGCACTGGAAACCTGGCACCAAAGTCTACAAAGAAAAGAAAGAAAATTCCAAGCCAGCATAGTCCACAGGTGTATAGAATCCAGGCACATAGAGTCAGTAGATACCTGGAGAGAGGCAGCTTCCTCTAAGAACTACGATAGATAGAAATATGTGCAAAAAAAAATTCATTGTGGAAGTTGATCTGGATAAGAAGTTCTCTTAGAGGAGAAATGGATAAATACTCAAAATCAGCTGGATGGCTTGGCTTGCTGTAATTGACCTTACGCTCTGGTTTGAAGATGAGGTGAGCCACCTCTTAGAGGTACCTATTTTTCTTCAGGAATTAAGGAGGGAGCTTAGCAATTATAAATACACTCTACATACTCCAACACAGAAAATCTGGGGTATATTGAAAGCCTGATCCCTCCCTTCTGCAAACACTTAGTGTTCGCGGAGGGGGGGGGGGGATTGCATTCATTTGTTCTGCTTTCAGCTGTTAACAGCTGCATGTGAAATGTCCTTGGGCTATTATTACATCCTATGTTTTCCTTAAAGAAAATCAACCTTGCAGCTTGCGCTTGTCATCTCAAATAGTCCAGAGCACTCAGCAACACACATGTTTGCACAGAGAAGAATTTCAGATGTCCCAGGCACATTGCACACCCAACAGAAAATCATCAAGCTTGCGTGCTCCCCCTAATTTTGTTTCAATAGCCAGAACACGTTTGCAAAACATGCCGCCACCAGGATTCCTCTTTTCCCTACCGAGAAAGCACTTAGCGTAGTATAAATTCCCCAGGATCCCATGGAAGGAAATCCTAGAAGATGAAAAATGGTGAGGTAAGATGCAAACCCAGTTAGCCAACGCAATTACATCTGTGTAATAGCCCCAACTATTACCTCATTAAAATAGAGTAGGAAAATAAACTTTAACTGTATTTATCTCAAGGTAATTTTTCCAGCATGTTTCCTGCTCTCTTGTTCTTCAATTTTTTTCTTTAGCAGGGTTTGGAAATGAGCCTCTGATGGGAGCTACTGTAATCTAGAGTTTATTTAAATAGTATTTAGCTCTTATAAGGTGCATTATTTCCATCGCAGGCAGCATCAGTTGTGCTCAGAGAAGCTCACAAGCCCTTTCCAACAGAGTAGAGACATTCTGCACCGTAAAAGAGGATGCTGGAAAAAGCCAGGCAGCTCTAGCAGCACGAAGCACAAACCTCTCAGTCCTGATATAAAGCCAGACAGATGCAGCAGCGACTGAAAACTGCTGTCTGCTGGATTATCCGTCTCCCAGAGGAGAGCAGCAGCAGATGTTAGTTCTTACACACACCCCCAAAGTTGTCAGTGGCATCAATGCTGCTCTTACAGATACCATCTTTTATCTTGCAAAAGTATTTGGACAATATTGATTTTTATACCCTGATTAAGATCTCCAAGTCTTGACCTGTTTCCAATTGTAATTTGGGATGTACAAAGTCAGTTCTTTAGTTCAGGCAAATGGCAAAGCAGGAATCAACAGATAGGTAGCATTAACGCTAATTAATTGCTGGAAAGATTGACAAAGGATTGCTGGATTTTTGGACTTTGCTGTATCATGAAGCTTTGAGCAACCTGGGCTAGTGGGAGGTGTCCCTGCCCATGGCAGGGGTTGGAACTGGATGGTCTTTAAGGTCCCTGCCAACCCAAACCATTCTGTGATTCTATGATTTTGGTAGGCAATAGGGAAAATGCAAAAGTTCAGAGTGTGTCAGGTTGCTATTCAAGAATTGATGAAGGTTTTGTGTCTGGATATAGGGCAGTCCTGCTGTCCTGTCGTAACACAAGGCTGAGCCAGATGAGTAACAGAGGGAGGACAATATGCACGAGAGAAAGACAAAGCCAGAAATGTGGTTTCTTTCTTACACAGAAATTAATTTTGCTCCTCTAGGTTGAGCCAAATCCTTTTCTGGATTTTCATCTGATAATTATTACACCTTATTCCTTCCCTTCTGTTTCTCACCACTCATCCCAGGCTGAATTCACTCCCTGCAGCTCCAGAGTTAAATTTTCATGACCTTCCCCTCCCTGGCTTCTTGACCCATCCTTTGTCTCCCATTGACCCAGACTCATCATTACTGGGCTAATTCATCCCTTCTCCCTCTTCTTCCTGCCTCCCAGCCAAAGGTTGTGCAAAGTCATGAAGGCCAAGGATAAGCCAGCCTGAACTTTCAAATGGCATGTCAGCTGTGAAGGCTTAAAAATACACCACTGATGGCAACTGGAGCCTCTTGACTGCGTACTTAGCCTGGGATAAAAGTAATTAGCTGGTCTGGGAGTGTAGGAGGGAAAAGCCAGCAGCAAAAAGAAACATCGAGGAGATGTAAAGAACATAATGAACTGTTTACAAGGGGATGTTGGCTTCATGTTCTTTATCTGAGGCTGCTGAATAGCTGACACCATCGCGTAGATCACATGCTGGGACTCTTGTTGCTGTGCTCAAAGCTGCTTGACCCTTGGGGATTAGCCACTCCTTAATCCAGTCTGAGGTTTCAAAAAACAAGGCTTGGGACAGTCTCAGGTCAAGGAGAGAAGCAGATGGCTGTTCACTAAGATTGGCTTCTGATATACATGAAACTTGGGGTAAAGCCCCTGGTGTGTGTGGGGGGAAAAAACCTGCAAACAAGAGGGTACCAGCCCCTGCTGTGACCTTGAACCCACCTTGTCTCCTCTTCCTCAAGGTCACCCACCTACTCAGGTGCCTACACTTTTGGTAGTAGGGTCAGATGGAGTCCCCACAGGTAGGGATGCCACCTTGTCCAGGATGCTGTTTACACATTTAAAGCAAACCCTAAAAGAAACAGGTGTGGGGAGGAGAAGGATGAGGATGGAAGCAGAGCTCAGATTGTATGGAAATTAGGCTGGTAAAAAAAAACAACTTTGCTCAAGCTCTGAGAGCTCATGTTAATTTTGCAAATTGACTGCACTGCTCATGAGGGATTGGAGAGAGAGGGGAGATTTTTACATTTCATTAAGCCTACCCAGAATTCATTACAGGTGGGTGAATAATTTCCTCTATCTGCATTTCCTGTAAACATAACAAACTAATGGGCAGGGGACCTCGATTTCTTATCTGTGAAGACGAGACAACAGCTGTTTTAATTAGAAGTTGGGGGTTTTTACATTACCAGGATGAAAGAGCATGTATAATATCATAATAAGAATTCAGGGTCCCAGGGAGAAAACAAGAAAGCTTTGTTTATTGATCACTCTTCCGTACGATAATATAAAGTTCTCAGAACTGGGGCTGCCCCAGAGGTAAGACAATATAAGATCTTTGTGACCCTCACCCTTAAACATAACGGAGTGCCTGGTTTGTATCAATGGAAGTGGGAGCCAAAGGGTAAAACACATTAAAACATCAGGTGTTACCCGTTAAGGCAATATTTATGGTGATACCACTGTGCCCATCCTACTGCCACTTGAGGGATGCTTCTCCCTCCTTGAGGCACCAAATGCTTCCGTACGGTGGGACGGACGCAACAGCTCGATCCCCAACACCGATGCCTGAGTGCTTTCTTCATTGGCTATGAAGCCCTGATAAGAAAATTTGAGATATGAAAAGTTCCTGTCACTTGATATGAACTCTATGAAAAGTTCAGGGCTTCTCTTTTCCAGTTTCAGTGTTGGTCCACCAATACACTTTAAAGCATAAAACTGCAAAAAAAAACACCCAAACAACCCAAACACATAGATCCTTGCTAATTCACTCTCATTAACAATGTACACATTGCAGTTTAATTAGAGAGTGGTGAAATTCCCAGTTGAAGCTGTTGTTTTCAGACCCGCTCCAACAGATGTCAACCAAGTGTTTGTGCATAGCCTCAATTCCTCAGTTTCTTTGGATTTTGATCAATGGATTTCTTTTCTTTTCTGCTGCTATGGGGAAAGAGGAGTGAGTTTTGTTTGTTTGCTCACTTCTTTCTTTGGCAGATTTGGTATGAAAAGAGTTGGACATTTTTTGGTTGCCTGGCTGGGAGTGAGGGTGGGAAATGAGAGCAGTGCTTCAGCCTTTGATGTGATGAAAAAAAAATTCCTTTTTTTAGATCATTAGATGATTTGAATCCAGCACTAAGAAACTTTCTGCTGTACCGAGTTAGTTCCTTCCTTTGCTTATTCTAAATAAAAGTCTGAACTTTCCGATCCGGCATGATGATTAGGAATCATCTCAGGAAATGTTGCTTATCTAAAGCATCTATCACATAAAATTTGTCTAGGCTAATCCCTCAAATAGCTGAGATTCCTGCTGTCTAGCGTTGTGCTGGCTAAATTTAGATAAGATAAATACTATTCTATTTGTCTCAACAGCTGTAAAGCAATAAATATAGCAGGGGACATACTTTCTAGTGACAGATAGAAACCCTTTTATATTCAACCAGTTTCCCCTGCCACACTTCACCGACTTTTTTTTTGTAAGATTGATCTAAATGCACGCATCCACACGACATTATCATTTTGATGTCGGAAGAAAATTACATTCCACTTGGCCAACCAGTTCGTTGATGTCTTCTTAATGAAATATATGTCTTAATGAAATATATATGTCTGTAAGAAAGTTTAGGATCTACAAAACTACTGAACCTGCTTTCCACAGTGTTACGGATGAGACAGACCAAATCCTGATTTTTCTTTTAAATAATTTAATATTCCCTGCTTTTTCTCCTCTCTGTAAAAAATTTATAGGGTTAAGGTTAATGTTGGGGAAAAAAAGTATTTTTTTTTTTATACAGAATAACCAGTGTGCAATGGATCCAGAAGAGATAAAAAATTAAAGTACTGGCAAAGTACGATACTCAAGTTATGTTGCTGGAAGGGTCAGTAGATCCCTTGATGTTTACAGCTCAGTGAATAGAGATAAGTATCCAGGATTTCAAATCCAACTGGTCAAAACTCAACGTTTCCGTTTTATGGGAAATTAACATTAACAAATATCTTCTTTGTTCCAAATGGAAACAAGTTTTTGAAGTTGTCTACAAATGGGGAGCGTGTCATACTGCCCTGTTTTAACACAGAGGGGAGACACTTTGATCCAGGAAAAAAAAAAATTTAGTGAGAACTGAGAAGCATCTGTCCTTGAGTTTTTTAAACAACAAATACTGCATCTCAACCAGCAATAGTGAGACAGTATTAATGACATTTCATTAAATATTTCAAAATTGAAGGAGAAATTAAGGAGTTCTATACATTTTTGCATTTTTTTTTCTCTTGTAATAGCTTAACACAAAGGAAGTTTCTGCAAAATATTTTGTCTCAATCAAAAATAAGGATTCTCTGCAGAAAGATTTGCTCACAGGGCCAATTTCAAGAGCAGGAGTTAGTCATGAGAACTAGTAAAGCATCTAATGAAAATGCTCCCAGCATCTGGAATAAAGAGACATCTTCAAAGATGGTTTGAGGGTATAAACATCTATATTTTGTGTATACTGGTTAGGCTTAGAAACAGATCTCTTTATGCAGTCACTTGATTAAAAAAAAAAAAAGAAAAAAAAAGAAAAACACATTTATCAAATCTTTCTGGTGAAGATAAGTGCTATGCCAGGCTGGATGAGGCTTTGAGCAACCTGGGCTAGTGGGAGGTGTCCCTGCCCATGGCAGGGGGGTGGCACTCAATGATCTTTAAGGTCCTTTCCAACCCAAACCATTCTGTGATTCACCACCAGAAATGCTGCTCAGATGTCCTGTCACTCTCCAGCCCAGAAAGTCCCTTATTTCTAGGGGAAATGACACTCAGATTTCAATTTCTTTCCATCTTCTTCTTCCTCCCTTACTTTAATCATCTTCCCAACCATGGAAAGATGCTAAAAACCTGACTTGGGAGAGTTCAATTCAACGTCACAATTTAATGAAAAAACGATGGTGTTTGGGGATAAAGGGCAGGAGGATAACTAAGCAGGGTCCTCTGCTCCGTGCTTTGTGCCACTGGAAGGAGCACAAGTCCTCTGCTGAGTCTGGGCTTGACTCACCCAAACACAGAACTGCAAAATGAAGGGAGGTGAATCCCACCCCAACAGCAATCCATCAGCCTCGGTTGGATGCAAGCTGGCAGCAGCCCTGGTGATATTTCATCTGCATTAGCTGCTAATATCAACATTAGCTCCGTATTCAATCATAGGGAGTCAAAAAAATCTCTGATCCCGATAGAAATATACACAGCAGGCACAATGATAGACTCCAGTTTTACTTCCATGGAAATCTGCTTCCTTTCCTGAAGCTGTTTCTGATTTACTAGGAGGTATGTGTGCGCGGGATGCAACCCAAGGAACACATCTGTACGACGATAATTTTCATACCAAAGATATGTTTGGTGCATTACAAATAAAGCAGTAATCCCCTCAATGATCTCCTTCAGACAAGAGCCAAATGCATCAGACGGGAGTATAAATAGCAAACCACAAGCCTGCTTTTCCAGAACTGCCAATTTATTATTGCAAGTCTCTCTTTTTTTTTTTTTTTTTTTTTTTTTTTTTTTTTTTTTTTTTTTTTTTTTTTTTTTTTNAAGAAAAAAAAAAAAAAAAAAAAAAAAAAAAAAAAAAAAAAAAAAAAAAAGAAAAAAGAAGGGGAAAAAGAAGGAAAAAAAAAGAAGAAAAAAAGAAGAAAAAAAAAAGGTTATCTACTTCTTATTCCATGCTTATGGAATGGGATTCTGATGCTTACAAGAAAACCCTGCAAATGTGGTGGTTTAGCAAAAGACTCCATCAGCAGAAGGTGAATATAGGTAAAACGAGTTAGGGATGTGAACCAAGGCTATTTGAAGACTGCCAACCTCAAATACCACGGGAGTGGAACATTTAGTGGGTTTAATGCAAAAACGTCTGGAGCCAAAAAATGTAAATAATGTATAGAAGTTCAGAAAAAGAGTTCAAAAGATTCACCAAATCTTTAAATGCAGAGCAATATATTTTTCAGAAGCTTCCCTCTTGTGTTTAATAAGATGAAGGTGAAGATCTCAGGATAAAATTCAGCCACTTTCCCACGGCTGAACCTATATCCACATTATAATCTCCATATTTCATAGCAACCTGCACTGAGGTTTGTCTTTTTTCCCATCCCTAAATGCACTGGATCTGGATATTCTCATCTAACGTCTTATATTTTTTTTTTAATTTTTTTTTTTTCCCCAGGCTGCTCTCAGTGAGTTTCCCTTTGGGTAGGAAGGAAACAGCTCCCAGCACAAAGACAAGCTTCCTAGCAACAATCTTGTTTAAAGCAACGTCTTAAAGCTTCAGCACTTTGACAGATGACTTTGCCGGCTTCCCTGCCTCCTGCAGACATGCCTGTGCTTGGGGATGAGGCAGAGGATGCAGAGGGTGATGCCTTCCTCCCCAAGCTGTTGTGCAGAGCCAGCCAGAGGAGAACATTCCAGATCAGGTTGGTCAGGGGTCTGAGCAGCCTGGTCTAGTGGAAGGTGTCCCTGCCCATGGCAGGGGGGTTGGACTTAGGTGACCTTGAAATATCCCTTTCAACCCAAACCATCCTATGATTCTACAATTCTATTATTTTATATGATTGGGAGCTGGCTGGGAGGTGGTGTCCATAGGTTCCTCTTCTTTAGCTTGCTGCTCCCAGGGTGATTCATTCGAGTTTCACAGACTGTGCCATCCCATCAGGGTTTCTGCACCTTCACTCAAGGCTTGCACCCAGGCAAGGATGTGGTTTGGGAACAGGTCCTGCTTCTGGGAGCGTGGTGGAGGTGGAAAGACCAACACCAGATGGAGACAGGCTAAAAATAAAGCCAAAGGCCAAGAGAGAGTAGAGCAGAGGGGAAAAACCCGAGTGCTTCTGAAAAGAACCAAGCTCCTGCGTAGCACACCCCAGGATCCAACCAGCTCTGCTTGGCTGGGATCTCTCCACCCACCCACTCTGGGCTCCTTTCCCAACCTGTCATGGTGACTCTAACAAGAACCAGTTATGAAAGCACAGCTCTGGAACCAGTTCTTTCATGTTCATTAAATGCTAGAAAGAGTGATACCAGGATTTTCTTAATGAAGAACAGCATGAGGTGGGGAGGGTTGTAGACATGGGGGAGGAGAAATGGAAGGGTTCTTGGTAGTTTGGAATCTGAAAAAGCTGATTTACCCCTTAAAAGTCCCAAACCACTGCTTCTTTTCAGCAATTTCCAGTAGTCCAGCTGATCTGACACCATCCTGGCAAGGTTAGCACAAACAACACATGGATGATCTTCCATCAGCCTTCTACAGCCTGAGCACAAAACCACTGTTGTCTTTGAGAACTTTGCAGTTAACACCAAGAAACTTTGGACCAAGCCCATAAAATAAGCAGGACACATTAAAAATAAACAAACAGCAAAAAATACTGAAGACATGTGGGTAACTCCACAAAGGTGTTCATTCTAGATTCAGCCTCTGGTTTAATTCTGTGCTTCTGGGTCCACACCAACTTTACCAAAAGTAAATTTTCCAAGCATGGATAAAATCCGTCCTTGGAGTGTGGACAGATGGACTTTCCAACGCTCAACGCATCAACGTGACATGGGTAGCAAACTGATTTGATTGATATGGGTTCCTACACATGATCATCAGCTCTTTGCTCCTCTTGCTATCAGGGCAAGACAGAACAACTCTTCTGGTGGTGTTGAATTTTAGTACTATGGAGATGAGCATTTACGGGGACTTCATCTCCTTAAAATCCCCAATAAATTCATGTCTAAAAATAGAAGGAAACAAGTCAGATACTTCTAAAAGAGTGACTCTTTCTACAACATTTTATCTTTTTTCTCCAATATCTCTTAAAAAAAATCCAGATTTTGGTTTTCGCTGTAAATCACAGTACAAATCTCTTGTAATAATGTTCTTCACACCATCAGGAGATGGAAATATGGAATCCAACCACAGCTGGTGGGGAGGGGTTGGAAAGAAGGGTGGTCTTTCACTCAAGCTGTTTGCTGCTTGCTTTACACCCATGCCCTAGACAACAGGAGCTTTTATAATAAATATTTATTCTATTAACACTATTATAAATCTAAACAATGAGTAATAAATAATCAACATGGCTTGGGTGATTATTAGAGCACCATATATCAACGGAAGTTCACATGGATCTCACAAAGACTTTTCTGCCAACAGATGGGCCAACGAAAACATTTAAATGTGCTTACAGTTTTCAGGCAGAGAAAGGCAATGTCTGTGTATGAGAAGACGAGAGGTTTAGTACATCACAAATGACTATTCAGCATTCTCTTTCTTTGGTATTGGCCAGCTGTTTGGGTAAAATATTGCCTGAAGTTGTACTGAGAAGTGAGGAGATAATTTGCCCGCGGAGGAAGTATTAATTTTGACCAAAATCTGATCAGTTTTGTGAGAATAATATCTCTACCAAGGAAGACACTTTAAAAATAATAGAAATAATTTTCACGCTTGTGTCAAATGCAGATGATCATTTAAGCTGGAGAGAAAAAGGATACAACTACTTTTTAAAGGATCAAAAAAATACAATATTAGGGAAAGATAAATCAATATATTTGTCTTGTCAAATTTTAAGTAAAATATGTTGATGGTTAAGTGCAATGTGCCTTTTTTCTTCTTCAAATGTGAAGTTGGAAAGAAGCGTTAACCATCTTGAGTGCTTAATGAAATGTCTTGTTTCCCATTCACCTCATTTTTTTTCACAGTATTTCTCTTTTTTCTAGGAGGTCTTTGCCAAAAAGATGTAAAACCAAAGTTTGATTTCAGGTGAAGCCAAAATTAATTCCCTTTTCCCGCCATCTCCACTTTTCTATTCCATCCAACAAGACAAAGAAAACTTCTTCCCCCTGTTCTCCTCCTTGACCCCATCAACTACAGCTGGCAGATATCCTGGAGTGTGAGAATTTACATCCCATCCACAAGTTATCATATTTGAGTATTACTCTTATGATGTGGGATTATTTTTGCCATCTGTATAAACATCTCATTCCTTTTGATAACTCTTTCTTCGTTATAAATGATTGGGGTGGGCTCACTGCCAGGTATATAATATAGAGGAGCTCTCTTTGGGCAACATACTATTACTGGGAGGCAAAGACCATGATTTAATGAATGGGCTCAGTAACCATTGCAGAAAATGATTAACGCAAGAAGGAAGTTCTGCACGTCTGAATGTACACGTGCGTACACTGTGTTCACCGTGACAATGACAAATGGATGGATAATTATATCTACGGAGAGGTTTGTTTCATGGGGACAAGGAGAAATAGGTTCCCATTCTGTCTGAAGTTCTGGTGTTTCAAAGATGTGCCCAGCTGTACAATTAAAAGTGAATTAAAGGACTTGAAATAGAGAAAAATAACCCTCATTTCCTCCCAGACGGTTACACCTCTGGGATCTGGTTTACTTTTTTAGGAGATATTCATTTAGTAGGATGAGATATGATGTATGGGAAATCAGTTTCTTCCCCTCCCAGCTCAAAATTTGACTTTCTCTCTCAAAAATGGGACAGGGGTTTCTAACTGTGAACCCTTCCCAACAAGACTGAAGCATTTGGTGAAACAAATGGCAGATGTTCCTGGCAGGAAGCAAGGTCCTCACTGAAGGGTGTTTGGAGCATCACCCATCCAAAAGGTGGGCACCACGGTCTTAGCTCAGCGTTGGGTCATCGTGTCTGCAGGCCAGCATGACATAACTCAGCTGTGATGCTGAGCTCCTGTCCGTCCTCAGATCACGGCAACAACCCAAGACCTAGCTGAAACTGGATGGTCAGCGCTTTAAAGCACTAAGAGAACCTGTCTGTGGAATATCACACAGCACTACCTAAAGAAAAGTTGAATGGATGCCGAGGATGCCAACGTGCTGGCGGCCACGCCGGCTGTCAGCTCTTCCTCTGGCACAATGCATGTGCTGTGCTGGGTGGTTGAAGAGGGTACAAGGAAAAATAATTCCTTACCTCCTTCCATAAGTCCATGCCTGCTTGCAACATGTTACTTCTAGGAACTCAAGTCTTCTTTTTTCGTTCTGGTTCATGGGATGGTAGGACAACCAGAGACTGACTGCATACCCATATCATCTGCTGGTAAATTCCAGTCACCACCAGTTAATTCAAAATACTATTAATTTATTGCAAAGCACTGACTGTAATTTAAAAGATTTTCCCAGTGCCCAGGAGAGGACACTAGGATCTTATTTTTGCTTTTAGTTATTTCTGGCTTTAGATGGGTCCAGGTGTCCATAAAGTGTGGCTCAAGCTGTTTGCTGCAGATCTGAGTCCTTTCTGCTCCTCCAAGCCAGCAAAAAGGGAAGGGGAGACCAATTGCAGCCATCCCAAAAGTCTCTCCATTCAGACTGCTCTCAGCAAGGACGTGGAGATTCATCTGAGTCTGGGAGATTCTCTGGCTTGGGAATGCAAGTGGATCCCAGCAGATCTGGATGCAATTCTTGTCTGTGCATCTGACCTTGGATGAATTCTTAAGACTGCAGTGAGTCATATTGCTTTTGGGGATGGAAACGGGGTGAGAAGGGGGAAGCCTGAACACATAATGTGCCTGTTGGCACATATAAGGACCTCACTCTGCCAGCACAAACCTTGCTAACCCAGTTGTGTCAAAATCCTCTGGCTGTATTTAAATATTTTAATTAGCTAGCTTCCTTCATCCAGGCAACTGTAACAGAACCAGCCAGGAAAGGCTAACGTGGAGTTGTGTTACCAGATTTTAGGGACGTGAAGCTTCTAAATGGGAAAGAAACCACTATAGCCATTTGCACACAGGAAAGATCTGGAGAGGGGAGCAGTTCATAATTCAAAGACAGACCTAAAAAGATGTTGTCTAATAAATAGATGAGTAAATATATATATAGATATATAAATCACAGGTATATGCACATAGATAATAAAGATCGCATGTTTATGTTAATTTATCGTTTCTTATCTACATATAGGAAGAAATCTTTACAGATCTGTTTCTTTTTTCATTATGACTAAGGGGCAACCCCAGGACATAATGAATTTTTAACCTCACTGAGTTGCTGAGACAAGAGACTGATGTCTTTCCATTCCAGCACGTTGGTCATCAAGAGCTAGTTCAGAAAGCTGCCAGGGTGCAGGTGGAAAGTGGCTCCAGATGTGTTCCTGCATCGTTCTGCACAAGAGTGATGGCAAACCATGGCACCAGCATTGATGGAGGCTGGAGTCAGCATCAGTGGCAATGAGCCACGCAAGCAGATGGCAAAGTAAGCTCTGCAGCTGTAGCTGCCCCTTGGGTCCCAGAGAAGGAGCAAGTCTACAAACTCACAGCAATGAACCAGGGAGCATGAAAGAGCTGGAAACAGCCAGGACTAAACCTGCCCAGGGCATGATTTTGTAGGGTGAAATGCCTGCCTGCCTGGATCCCAGACTGGAGCTGGGGATTAAACCCTCTGCTCCACCAAATTCAGCCAGGAAAGAAGAAAGAGAAAATATTGACTTTGTAAGTGGTGCCAAGAAATGGACTAAGCTCCATCTCTGAGTGGAGAAATCTGGTGTGAGCCTTCTGATCCTTCTCTGTATCCTTACAGAGTGCAGTTAGGCAAAGGCGTATACGTAAAATAACTCCTTGGCTGCAAATGTTCTTTTCAAGCCACATGAGTGCCAGCTTCTCCCTCCTCTCTCTCTTTGTCTTTTAAAATAAAACAACAAACCATATAATAAGAATAATGAAAAGATTTATCCCAACTGAAACGACTGGTTTCGGTGTATCAAGTTGCAGGAGCAGAACCCATAACTCTGAGGGATTTACAGTCCCTTTTGTGGTGATACAGGCAAAATTGTTCACAGCCCTTCCCCTAATGTAAAAAGCCTGCCTTCTGCTCCCCAGCCAAGCCTCTTGCCACCAAGAGACTGCGCTTTTGTTGGAAGGGCTGAGCACAAGCCATGGCGAAGAGCCTGAAGGACAAGACTTCAAAGTGGTCTGTGGCTGTCCCCATCATGGAGGAGGAAGAAAGCTTCTTCCATCGGTAACGCATGCTTCTCCCTCTCCCTCATTTAGGAACCACAACGCCTTTCCTCCATTGCCTCTCCCCAGAAATTAGGTTTGCCACTAAACTTTAGCAAATGTGATCCTGAAGATAAAATGTGAGAGTCAGGATTCATACCCACCTCCTCCACAACCATGCCAGCATCTTCCAAACCGAGGGGGAATGATTTCAAGCTGAAAGAGGGGAGATTTAGATGAGATATTAGGAAGAAATTCTTGGCTGTGCGGGTGGTGAGGCAGTGGCCCAGGTTGCCCAGGGAAGCTGTGGATGCCCCATCCCTGGAGGGGTTCAAGGCCAGGCTGGATGAGGCTTTGGGCAACCAGGGCTAGTGGGAGGTGTCCCTGCCCACGGCAGGAGGGTGGAACTCAATGATTTTTACAGCCCCTTCCAACCCAAACTATTGGAAATGTCTTTCCTAACTCAGTCCTTCCTCCTGAGAAAGTTTTTTTCTTGCCTTGAGTAGCCTTTGCCACTTTCTCTTAATCTTTACCAGTTCAGCCCCCCCCCCTTTTTTTTCTTTGTTTTGTTCTGAAGTGGTAGATATGTTCACATGGTGGCTTTCTGTTACAGTCGTTTTATTTCGATACAGTCTTATCATAGCATCTCTCATGAGCTTCCAAGACCAGATAGGTGATGGAGACAATTCGTTTGTTCTGGGGGAGGCAACAGATCACAACACATGGAATGAAGCTGAAGGGGTTCAATCTAGACCCTTCAGATCCATGCTGGGATTGGTACCTCTGGTAGATATACTCCTCCCTGGTTAAATCATAGACTGCAAGGAATAGCAGGGACAAACAGTGTCCATTCCCTCTAACCACGCATCTGTTTTCAAAGCACTAGAAAGAACTTTGGAGATGGTAAGAAGTTACCTTCATATTCCATTCCCTGGAGTACGTAG